>CAUYON010187616.1:0-18686 GCA_963573935.1 Arctocebus calabarensis
TTGACTATTGTTGGCGTATAAAAAAGCTACTGACTTATAAGTATTGATTTTGTATCCTAAGATGGTGCTGTATTCTTTGATTACTTCCAAGAGTTTTGAAATTGAGTCCCTGGGATTTTCCAGGTATACAATCATATCATCTGTGGAAAGTGAATATTTGATCTCCTCTGACCCTGTATGGATACCCTTGATTGCCTGCTCTTGTCTAATTGCAATGGCTAAGACTTCCATACAATGTTAAAAAACAGAGAAGATAGTGGGCAACCTTGCCTGGTTCCTGATCTGAGTAGAAATATCTTCAGTTTTACTGAAGTCAATATAATATTGGCTGTAGGTGTGCTGTAGATGGCCTCTATCAGTTTAAGAAATGACCCTTCTATACTTATTTTGTTAAGTGTTCTGATCATGAAACGATGCTGGATATCATCAAAAGCTTTTTCTGCATCAATTGAGAGAATAATGTGGTCTTTAGTTTTTGAATTTTTTAATGTGATGAATTATATTTATATATTTAGGAATATTGAACCAGCCTTGAGACCCTGGGATAAAACCCACCTGATCGTGATGTATAATTTGTTTGAGGTGTTGCTAGATTCTGTTTGCTAGGACCATATTGAATACTTTTGCATCAATATTCATTAGAGATATTGGTCTATAATTTTCTTTTCTTTTTAGGTCTTTTCCCTTTTGGGAGGATCAGGATGATGTTTGCTTCATAGAATGTGTTGGGAAGTATTCCTTCTTTTCCTATGTTTTGGAAAAGGTTAAGTAATATGGGTACTAATTCCTCTTTAAAGGTTTGGTAGAATTCTGATGTGAAGCCATTTCATCCAGGGTACTTTTCCATTTATTTATTTTCATTGTTACTATGTTTTGGGTGTCTACCTCATGAATTCTTAGCTACACTAATGTCCATAAGAGTTTTTCTATTATTTTTTTCTAGGATTATTATAGTTTACTTCCTTAGTTTTAAGTCTTTTATTTATTCATGCATTCATTTTTGTGAGTGGTGAGAGGGGAGGATTCTGTTTCAGTCTTTTACATGTGGTTCTCCAGTTTTCCCCACAACATTCATTGAACAGTGATTCTCTTATCCATTGTGTGTCTTTATATGTTTTGTCAAAAATTAGATGAGAATATGAGGTTGATTTTATATGTTGGGTCTCTGTTCTGATATGGTCTACTTCTCCATTTTTGTGGAAGTATTATGATGTCTTACTTACTACAGCTTGATATCTGATAAAGTGATACATACCCCTTTAAGTATACTCAGCAAAATCGGGAAAGATGGCTCATTTACAAAAATTATAAAAACAGTATGTGACAAAAATATATCCAACATCATATCTAATAGGGAAAAATTGAGAGGATTCTTGCTCAGAACTGGAACCCAACAAGGTGGCCCTCTATCGTTACTTTTTTTTAACACAGTGCTGGAAGTACTCACCTGTGGTGACAGGCTAGAAAAATGATAAAGAGAAAAAAACAGTAAAGCATTTATGAGGAGTACAAATGGCAAGAGCCCAGGTCCTTATCTTGGAAGCTAAAGACAGCCACAAGAATAAAATGCCTAACCGGGTTTGAACAAGCTAAAAGATTAGTTTAGAAAGCATCCATTTAGGTTGGTTAAAACAGATTAACAATATAGATTAAAAGGTAATTAGCATTTCCCTCTTTTACAATATATGTGCCTATGAATAATTAATTCTAACCCCAACCCTTTTTAAACTCCCCTATATATTATTCCCCTTAGGTATGACATAATACCACCCATACTTCACATGTGGGGACATGGTTTCCTTGACTCCTAAATAATCATGGTAAATCAGCTAATGCTATAGTGTTGAAACACAGTAAAAGATCTGGTAATATTTCTGATGAGGTGTAATTTTCCTGATGTATCTTTATGCTGATGAAAGTATTTTCCTCTTTGAGCTTCATTGGTTGTTGCCCCAGTAATAGCTGAGTGTAAGAATCTTGATTTTTCATGCTGACCTCCTCTGTTTTCACCAGGTTCCCAGGAAGTCGAAAAGAGCAAACAGTAAGAGGTGGGACCCCTCAGAGGTCCTCTGGACTCCTGGGTCAGATGGTCTGCAGCAGAGGGAAGAAGGCATTGATATCCCAAATCCCAGGTGGAAAGAAGAAGGAACTCTCATTTTCCTAGTAAGGGAAAACTGGTATTGTCAGGAAAACCCGCAAAACCTGCAGTAGAAGCAAAGTTAGGGTAAAAACTTTAGAGATTTATTTGTTTCTCCTTTTTTTTTTTTCTCCTGGACCTCATATGGCATGAGGTGGTCTAACTCAGATCCTGTTCTGGATTCATAAGGTCAGATCCAAGTTGAGGGCTTATACTGATCCTCCAATAGCCAAGCAGCAGGAGTCTTCCTTTCATTTTCCTTGGAAAGAAGGCTGAAGATTTTCACTCCTTCTGGAACTCATATTGCATACTGTGATTCATCCTAATTCCCATTCGGAGGCTGACTATAGTCCAAGTTGTGGGCTTATGCTTATCCAGCAGAAACCAAGTGGTCAGGAATCGTCCTTTCATTTTCCACAGAGGAAAACTGAAGGACGATTTGCAGCCCTGAGAGCAGGGTTCCCAAAACCTTGCAGCTTACAAATGCCTCTGCTTCTTTTAAATGATTGTTAATGTGCTCCTTTGCCTTTGGTAAACAGATTATATAATTATTGGGATAGCATTTAGCCATTTTTTGTCTTAATTTTCACATGTAAATATTTTGTTTCTCCAAATTTCAAGTTTTTACAAATATTATTGACAAAATTACAGTGGAACCCTTCTCCCCCATTTCATTATATTTGAGATCTCTGCTTTTTGATATAGGAACTACATTTGTAGGGATCTTTCAAAGTTTTCGTTCTATCAAAAGCTAATTTAACATCTTTTATTTTCTTAAAATACTTGTCCCATTTTTGTTCCTGAGTCATCAACTTTGTGGGCCATCATCTTACCAACAAGCAAAAATGCCATAAACACCAGTTGCAGTAAATATTCCACACAGCTGGATATAAAAATTATAGGTAGTCAATTAACAGAATTATTAGAGGTAGTTCAGTGTAAGTGCCCATGGTACGCCAAGGAAGGAAGTTTAACTATAGAAGACTTGGAGAGAAGAGGACACTGGCTATCAAAATCTCTCTGGCTAGTCTCAGTTAAACATTTGGCTATTTGGATTCAGTGCCATTTGATGTTCCACCCTACTCGGGGCAGTATGCCCCCATCAAAGACTTTCCCAGTTAAATAAAAATCAGATCTTCCAAAATATTAACTCCTGGAGGAAAAGAATCCCTTTATTTTCAAACCTGAAGGGAATATCCTATCAGCTCCCCCTCCTCTAATGAAATGAAATGAGCCTTCCCCTTCACAATTCACAAGTATCACAGAAAAATGTTTAAGATAAGGTGCTGATTTAAATACTGGCATATCATGAGGGTCCTTATATACTGTTCCAATCGCATTGCCCACCATGAAAAACTCCCATTTCCACTTTTTAATGAATTAAGGTCTAGTTTAAAAGAGAATGACATTCACAGTTCTTTTACCTAAAAGTGTGTTTAATTCTATTGCTCAAAGCTATGAAATGACCCCTTACTGTTAGATATCATTGGTGTGACTCTTGCTCAATTTAGTGTTTGGTTTCAGCAATTTAAGGATCTATGCCACCATTTTGCCAACAATAATTCTAGAATAGGAATAAAAATAAGATTTGAAATGCTCATAGGTGCAGGAGCATATACTACCCGCAAAGAATAATTACAATATACTAAACAAGACTGAACTCAGAGCTCATCCATGGCCATCTGTGCATGGGCTAAGATCCCAGGGGACCAGAAGTCTACTAGTATATTTTCTGCCATCCTTCATTCTGCCACAGAATCTTATTGAGACTTTGTCAACTATTTACAAAATGCAATAAGCCTGCAAGTTGACACTCTTTAGGCTGATGATATTTACTCCTCCAATTCGCTGATAACAATGCTAATTCTGATTGTCAGCAAGCTTTGCTTCTATGAGGTAAGTATCCAGATATAACCCTTGCTGACATGATTAAGGATTGCCAAAATGTCAGCACAGAAGCACACAAAACCCATGTTGTAGCAGCAGCTCTTCAAACTCCCATACACGTCATAAATGTGGAAAGAAGGGACATTGTCAAAATGCATGCACCCTCTATAATAACTATAATAACAATAAGAGCAATTCTAATTGTGTTGCCCAAGGAAAAATATCCCAAATGTTGTAAAGGGTTTAATTTGGCCAATCAATGCCATTATAAATTTGATTTTCAGGGTAATCACTAAAATGGGAAATGGGGCATGGGCTCCTGTGCCCCTCAAATCAACAGGAACCTGTCTGTGAACAATCTCCCAGAGAACTCCCCACAGCAATAACTTCACTAAACTAAAAAGGTTTAATAAATCCAAACCTACCCAATGAAGACAAAATTAAACCATGAAACAATAACAAAAAATGAGGAATTGAAGGAAAAACTATTAAGTCTATATTGAACTGACACTTATATTACCAGTATGTTAAACTGAATGTCTGATGAATACCCTACATGGTTAGCATTTCTCTATATCTTCTTTGACTAAATGAAGACAAACATTTGGGTCAGGCAGGAGAATTCAGAGAATTATCTACTCATCTCCATGGGCATCCAACTCCTGATTCTTCAGAGGTCATAGAAGTACAAGAATTCATTGGGAACATAAATTTCTATCAATACCTGCTATAATTGGGCCTGATGATGACAGTCATGTTAAAATTACTGTTTTCACCCATATCTCTCAAACTGTTTGTAAGGATGAGCCTATTGTGAACATAATACTTAGGTCCTATATTTCTGAAGTATATCTTTCTTTCTCTCCTGACATCACCCCAGCAAATTTCAGTTAATTTGTTTTGAATACAAAATGAGGTCGAGGGAAACCTTTTGTGACTTGTGACAATTAACCACAAACCTATTACAGGCCATGTAGATACCAGAACTGATATTACTATGATTTGGCAAAGTATTGACCTAAAGATTAGAAAATGGCCATCTCCTTCACTGCCATCTCAGGTGTAGAAGGAACAGAAACCCCCCCCAAAAGTAAATATTTTCTCCAGTGCATGAGTCCAGATAATCTACCAGCAACTGTTTGTCATTTCTTCTTAGATTTTCTCTTCCCTTTATGGGGGCATAATTTACTGTCATAATAGAAAGTCCAAATTAATGTAGGGCAGCCTTTTCATTAGTGGCCATTGAAACTGAACTATGTAGGCTCTAATGGAAACTGGGTCCCCCAGTTGCATGGAGCCAGGGCCACTGGAGGGGGAAATTTTTAAAAACACTCAACAATCAGTGCAGCAACACCTACAAACCAATCATATAGAACCTTTAGTAAGTGCTTGTAGCACACCCATGTTTTTGTATTCCTAAAAAATCAGGAAAATGGAGGCTATTTCATGACCTTAGATTGGTTAACGTTTGCATTATTCCAATAGAGGCTATACATCCAGAGCTCCCTAACCCTTGTTTAACTCCTCAAGGATATAGTTTGACAGGAATTGATTTGAAAGTCATTTTTTATCAATATCCTTTTGCACCTGTCAGATAGAGAAAGATTTGTTTCTTTCCTTTCATACTATTAATTATAGTGTTCAAATGGAATGTTATCAATGGAATATTTTGTCCCAAGGAGTGGTTAATCACCCTACATTTTCCAGCTATACATGGCAAAGGCTTTAATGCCAGCCTATGTTAAAGTCCCTTTAGGTTTAGTATATTATTGTTATAGATGATAGTTTAATAGCCATCAAAGACAAAATCATCATTTCTCAAATATTACATTTCCTGGTTGAATCTGTGGCACAGGCTACTGAGAACCAGCCTGTCAAAGGTGTTTAGGGACTCTGGGAATAGACAGAGTGGGATGTTAAAGAAAGACACAAAACAGCAGGATCAGGATGGCTGTCCTCAATAGGAAGCAGCAATCTGAGCATTATTGCACAGCTTTTATATATAGTAGCTCAAAGGTGTGATCTTGTCATGGTTGCATAACTTGATTAAAAATAGCCTAGGGGCAAACAGCATCCTCAGCAGTCTGTTCTGACCAATGGGCATGGCTCCAATCTAATGTGGTTCAGGAACCAGCCATAACAGGAAAACCACTGAGGCCAGATTTTCACTTAGTCATTGACTGAGTACATTTCCTCAAGCTGGGTGGCCTTGCCACCCAGAAGGTCAGCTCTGAACAGCTCCCCTTCTTTTCTTTCTAAGCGCATGTGGTGAAGATTAGCCTTTAATCCTTGGACTGCTGGGAAGGACCCCTGGAGGGCTGCAGGAAATACACACAACAAGATCAAAGCTATTGTCTGCAATCCAGTAAGGGTATATATCACATTAGTGAAAGATTGTGATGGTATAAATTTATTAAAAAACTGCTTTATAGCTGTGGCCACCTCTTGTGGTGACAATGTCTGTAAATGTGCATGTTGAATGGACTGGATATGATAATGCAAGGCAGCAATATCTGCTGAAAAATTATTAGAAGCCCAAATGCCCTGCAAGTGGCTCTGGACACAATCCCAACTCCACTCAGTGGCATTATATTTGTAGGCAGTAACACAGATCCACTCAACTCTGCATGACAGCGTAGAGGAAGACAGGACTTAAGAGCTTCAACTTGTTGCCCTAGAAGTAGGACCACCTTCTCAAGAGCATTAAGTTTTTCCTCAATTTTACAATTGATCTTTTCCTGAATGCCCAAAGCAATTGAGACATTTTTAGAGACAGCATTTACACAATGAGCAGTCTGTATGGATTGAGCAAGGGCTACAGTGGCAGTTACAGTGACAACAGTAGTTACAAAGGCAATAATTTCAGCAATTAACAAGTCCAAAAAATGCTTGGGGCACTTAAGATGCTCAACTAATAGCTGCAAAACTTGATACCTAGGATCGGCATAGCAAGGGCCATTCACATGTACTGGAATCATAAGAAAAAGGGGACACTGCAGCAAAACAATATCCTGATACTACTGGGTGCTAGAAAGACAATTTCTTAGGTTACAATTAGTGTAAGTGACATCATACTCATACTCCGTAACCACAGATCCTTCCTCTGGAAAAATAGGCTTCATTGCAATGTTTTAAGGACCTGTTAAAAAGACATGGGGGTGTTTTACACATGTCTTGAGATACAAGATTTGCTTATTAGCCTTTTCCTCCACAGTAGGATGTGTAAAAGTTATTGAGCCTGTGGACCAGCAGCTTGCCAAAGGCCAGTTTGCAACTGACCTCAAAGGGTAGAAAAAATTGTCATAGTCCAGTCCCCAGTGGCCTCTCCTGATTGGAGGAGCTGCTCCATCACTGATAGCAACAAAGAAGGGGATCTGGCTTTATTCATAAGAGCCAAAAAGAGATGGGACCAGTCATACACAGAAAAGGAAGTGCCAAAAATCTTGTAGATAGCTCTTGGGGTATGAGAACAAGCTCTCCATGGGAGGAACTCATCCAAAGAATGTTCATGCCCTAGTAATGGGCAGGTAGGTAAAGAGGCTGGGGGAGACACCAACTGCTGTGATGGTTTGCAGCCTTGATGAGCCTCTTTGGAAGCCAGCAGGGTCCATCCATGGTCTCTGGAAAGACACAAACTTTCCCTCGTCCCCAAATGAGCACCAGATTGGGGCCAAACCACTGCCCTGTGAGGGGTCCTCTGACTTAACCAAGGGGGAAGAGCCAGGGATGCCAAAAGCAGTACACAGCTGACTAGCCTTCCTGATATAATGGAAAAAAATTTAAGGGCAAAAAGGGGCATGAGAGAGATAGTTCTGAGGTGTTAAGTGATACAACTCCTCCTTTTTAATTTTTTCCAATTGGAACTTTAAGCATGCATGAGCCTGTTCCACAATGCCTTGGACCTGAGGATTGTAAGGAATACCAAAAGAATAGTAGATCAAAAATTGTGCCATAAAAGAAGCAAGGGCCTTGGACGTGTAGGCAAGCGCACTGTCTGTTTTGATAACCATGGGAACTGCAAGAACAGAAAAACAATGCAAAAGGTGTGCTTTGACATCCTTGATAGCTTCTCTGGAATGGGCAGAAGCCACAGGAAAACCCGAATAGGTGTTTATATAAACAGGCACATGAGCAAGTTTACCAAAAGAAGAAAAATGGGTGACATCCATTTGCCACAACTGCCCAGGCAAGAGGCCTTTAGAATTAACCCCATAATGGAGTAGTGGAACATGAGGTAAGCAATAAGAACATTGCTTCACAATCTGTCAGGTTGCTTCTTGCAAAATACCAAACTGCAGATGCAGGGTATGTGCATTTTGATGGTGAATGACATCAGAGGCCTGGGCCTTATCAGTCATAGACAACATAACCAAGCCCAAACAACAAAGAGAATCAGCAAGGGCATTGCCTTCAGCTAAAAACCAGGCAAACCAGACAAAGATGATCAACATAATAGGGGAAAGACTGGGCACATAATGTCTGCTGAACCTGTAACAAGAGTGTTTGGAGAGCTGAGTCTACTGAGGGACCATTTGTGGCTTCCTCCAAAACCTGCAAACAGTGAAAAACCCAATCACTATTAATGTAAAGGTTAAGAGGATGGGAAGACTTTTGAAAAGCCAAATGAGTGGCAGCTAGCTCAACTCTTTGGGCAGAAGAAAAAGAAGTGCAACAGATAAAAGTTTGACCATGTAAAACTAAAGCAGCATAGACAGAAGAGAAACCATCTTGCATATGTAAATGCAAGGCCTACATGAGGAAGTGGGACAACAGAATGAAGATGAGGAAAAATTAAAGGATGCTAGCGTAAAAACGAAAGCAGATTGGATCCAGGGTAACGATAAGTAATCTGGCCCACAAAACTGGCAAAGGCGAGCTGTTAAGCAGTATTAACCTGCCACAATTGATTCACTTGTGCTGCAGTAAAGGGGACTATAATAAAATGAGAATCAATCCTGCACAATTAATGTGCATGGGTGTAGGCGGCAGTGATGAGTTGAGCAACTAAATCAGGATAAGAGGACAGCATGCAGTGCTGAGAAGACACCAAATGCAGCCATTTGATAGGGGCAACCTGCCAAAAAACGCTGGTGGGAAATGAAGAGGTATCCAAAACTATAAAGGTTAGAGGAGAAGCATAATCTATTTGAGCAAGCTGAGCGTGTTTTCAAGCCTTGTCCACTACTGTTAAAGCAGCATGCCCTGAAGGAATGAAGAGCAGGGACAAGTGGGAGAAGAGTCTCCCCATAAAATGTCAAAAGGGGGAAATAACTCATGAGTTGTGATATGAAACTACGGGTAAAGCCAACTAATATCACCTAAGAGTTTTTGAAAATCATTCAAAGTCTGGAAATGGGAGGTATCCAACACAAGGCGTTGAGGGTGCATGGAACTTGTAAACAAGTAATCCAAGGGATAAGTCTGTTGAATTTTTTTAGGGGCTACAACCAAATTATGCTGAGTGAAATGACGAGTTAAATGACTCAGCATTTTATCTAAAACAAGTAAGGAATGATGAGACAAAAGAATGTCATCCATGTAGTGAATACAGTAGACCACTGGATACTGCTGTCAGAGGGGGGAGAGAATTTGAGCTACAGATTTTTGGCAGAGAGGGGGACTGTTAGCCATTCCCTGAGGCAGAACACACCATTGAAAATGATGCATAGGCTGTTGAAAAGTAATAAATGGGAAGCTAAATGCAAAACTCCAGCAATCCTGGGGTGCAAGAGGAATAGTGAAAAAACAATCCTTAAGATCAATAACATAAGCAGGCCATGAATTAGGGACAGCAACAGAGGATGGTAATACAGGCTGCAAATCTCCCATAACTTCCATAGTATCATTAGTTGCATGGAGGTCCTGTAGCAACTGTCATTTTCCTGATTTTTTTCTTAATAACAAAAATGGGAGTATTCCAAGGGCTATTAGAGGGCTCAACATGATCAAGATCTAGTTGTTCTTGTACCAATGTCTTGGCTGCCTGAAGATTTTCTTCAGTCAAAGGCCACTGATCTACCCCGACTGGGACAGATATTTTCCATGTAATAGGATCTACAGTCAGGTGAGCAGCCTTAATCAGTGGCCTAAAGGAAAAAGGCCCATGGGGGCCATGGCTGCAGTTGCAGAAGTTGGGTTATCCCTGTGCATGTGTACCCAACCCTAATAGGGGATTAAAACCTTGTTTAAGCATCAGATTAGATACAGTTTCATTTGGGCTGACAAGCAGAGCTTCCAATTATTTGAGAACATCCCTTCCCCATAAATAATATGGAAGGTGTTCCAGCAGAAAAGTTTAAAAAGTACCAGAATTAACTTCGGGGTCAGTCCAAGTAAAGAAGACAGAGATTTGGAGTGGATTTTGACTCATACCTATTCCTTGCTACTGAGTCATAGATGGATTCAGAGGCCAGGCTGAAGGCCAATGCTGTTTTTTTGTTTTTGTTTTTGTTTTGAGACAGAGCCTTAAGCTGTCACCCAGGATAGAGTGCTGTGGCATCACAGCCCAGCCCACAGCAACCTCCAATTCCTGGGCTCAAGTGAGTCTCTTGCCTCTGCCTCCCAAGTAGCTGGGACTACAGGTGCCCACCACAATGCCCAGCCATTTTTTGGTTGCAGCCATCATTGTTGTGTGGTGAGCCCAGGCTGGATTCGAACCTGCAAGCTCAGTTGTATGTGGCTGGTGCCTTAGCCTGTTGAGCCACAGGCACCGAGCCACCAATGCTGTTTTGACATAACCCAATATCAGTGATAACCAGGGAATGAACGGCCTTGAATAGTAAGCATGAGTTGGAGGCGTTCTTGAGAAATAGCTCTGACTCAATAGGCATCATAGAATTCCCTGATCTTGTATTGTGACCCTTTTGAACCTGTAGCATTTTTAGAAGTGTCCAAGGATAATCTGAGCAATGCATTCTCCTGGAATGACAGACACAATAGGGGAGCTACTGCCATAACTTTGATTTCTCCCTCATAGTCAGAGTCAATAACTCCAGGAAGAACTTGGAGCCCCTGCATGGCAAAACTGCTTCACCCAAGCAGAAGTCACATGGTGCCCTCAGAGAGGGGACCAAAAATACCTGTGGAAATTCTCCGAGGTCCTAGCTCTGGGGTTAATACACAGTGGATGGTGGAATTGTGGTCCAGTCCTGCAAAGCCTAGAGTTGCTCAAGAAAGAGATTCAATGCCTTTCTGGGGAGTGGAGACTGTTGCGACACGACTATTTCCCCTGGTTTGTGGGTAACTGCCCCAATTGTTTGTCAGGCCTGGGGCGAGGCCTGGACCTAGTTTCTTGGAGTTGGCTTAAGAGGCCTGCCCTGAGGATTGGTTTTTGACCTGCATTCATTAGCCCAATGAACGTCATGCTGGCTTTTAGTACACAAGGAGTTGGGTTGCATGTGCCCAAGTGTTGAAGGTCCCTGAGAGCATTGTGGACACTGCTTACTAAAATGACCAGGCTTGCCACAATTGAAACAATTGTCATTTCTTTGGGGCCCAGAGGCATGAGGGGGGTTACCCATTGATTATTTCCTTGCATCTGCTGGTACACCACCCCAATGGGTGCCCCTCTCATCCAGACTGTGAATGTAGCCCCCTGAGTATAGCAAGATCCAACCTTTGCACAGATGTGAATATAATCTTCCAAGGAACCTCATTTTTTGTAAGGGTAGATTGCAGCTTGACAGGCAGAATTAGCATTCTCAATGCTAATTGGTGAACAAAGTCCTAGCCTTGGGGTCAGTGATAACATACTCACAGCTTGCAACAGCCTAGCAACAAAATCTTGATAATTCTCATCAGGGCCCTGGCGAATCTGACTCAGCTCCTCTGTTCAAAGTTGTAAGGGTAGCTGCCCCAGGTAGCTAGGGCCATCGTAGCAACCTGATTATATACAAACTAGGGTCAATTGACTTGGGCTGTAGTATCAGAATAATTTCCCATACATGTAAGCATATCATAGGAAACTCCATTATTAGTCTGGTGATTACGCTAATCCATTTCATCAGGTTTATCCACATATACCACCTTCTACAAGAAGTAATCTCCTCTGGAGAGGCGTACTTTAGCAATACTCTTCCAATCATTAGGGGGCAAGTCATCATCCCCTAAAGAATCTATCATGTCCGTAGTGAAAGGAACAGTAGCTCTATATTGAGACACAGTTGCCTTTATATCTTTCAACATTTCATTTATTATTATTATTATTATTATTATTATTATTATTATTATTATTATTGCAGTTTTTGGCTGGAGCTGGGTTTGAACCCTCCACCTCCGGCACATGGGGCCAGTGTCCTACTTCTTTGAGCCACAGGTGCAGCCTCCTTCAAAGTTTTAAAGAGAATGGGTTCGTGGTTATTGCTGATTAGAAATCAGATCTATGTGAATTGGGAAAATCTGAAAGCCAGACATATCCCTCACTCCAGCTTCATGGGCCAAACACAAAACTTGCTGCAATGGAGTAGTAGACAGGGAAGGCACCAGGGATTCCTTGGTACAAAGCAAAGGGGAAGCTGCAAAAAACGTGTGACAGGATGGAACCAGGGCAGGGGGAGTAGGAGCTGCAGGAGCTGAGGGAGCAGACAGAGCAACAGGAGCTGTAGAAGGAGGGAACATAGAGTGATCTCATTCCTTTCTCTTTAAGGCAATCTGTAAGGCTGTGAAAGCTTTAATCAAGTCTTTCATAGGCACTCTCTCAAAATCATCCCTATAATTTTCATCCCTGGTAGTTTGCACTTCTTCCTTATGATATCAAGCAGCTTCCTCCTTAAGCTGTTGCACTTCTTCTGGGGACAGAGGATCTTCTTTAGGGAGAAAATTGGGGTCACCCCAATCATTGAGAGCAGGCTCAGAGAGAGTGTGCCAGAGGGGCTCATGCACTCAACCTCAGGTTTCGAGTCAAGGCAATTCTTCACCAAATTATAGACGGTGAAAGTTTCAATGGGGACCCCATCAGGCCCTGGAACAGCATAATAAGCTTTCAAGTGGGACCCAACCTTAGCCCATGTATCCTGATTTACAGTCCCCTTCTCAGGGGACCAAGGACATACCTCCTTCACAAACTGCAAAAAAACACTTCAATTGATGAATCCTCACCCAGTCTTTGTGAGCTGTGAGCATAGACTTTAACAGTTGCTCATACAAACCACTGTCCTTTGACCCAGACTGTCCCATGCTTTACTCCTGATGAACAAAACACCTCCTTAGTATACCTAAATTTATACAAGCATATGGCCTACTTTATATTAGGGACTCACCTATGAGTCAGCTGCAGCACTGCAAAACAACTTTTTCAGGGTGTCCGGTGGGGTCAATATTCCTCAGGTCCCTGTTTGGGGCACCACCTGCTGGAAATCTGCCTGGCAAAGGTTATTAGGGACCCTGGGAGTACACGGCGCAGGTTGTCAAAGAAAGACACAAAACAGAGGAATCAGGAGGGCTGTCCTCAATAGGATACAGTAATCTCAGTTTTATTGCACAGCTTTTATATACAGTGGCTTGAAGGCATGATCTTATTATGTTTGCATAACTTGATTAAAAACCGCTCAGGGGCAAACAGTATCCTCAACAGTCTTTTCTGACCAAAGGGCATGGCTCCAATCTAATCTGGTTCAGGAACTAGCCATAAACAGGAAAACCTCTGAGGCCAGGTTTGCACTCGTCCTTGACTCGAGTACATTTCCTCAAACTGGGTGGCCTTGCCTCCCAGAAGGTCAGCTCCCAACACCAGGCAGGCCTTCAAATTACTCCAGGAAAAATACAGATTCAGAAACCTTAACAAAATCTTGCATGTATTTTGGAAAATCAAACCATTCAACCACAACAAGTTACTCCTTATATTCTAGACAAGATTCCACTCAATGATTTGCAAAAGATACTGGGCTACATTACTTTTTTGAATCTGTATTTAAGTATTCAAAATCAAGCTTAAACTCACTTTTTCAATACTTTGAAAGGAGATCCAGCCCTTGTTTCCTCATTACTATTATCCCTAGAAGACAGACATGAACTATCATATATAAAGAAGGACATTGAAAGGAGACAACTTCCTCAAATTAAAAAAGAGCTAATCATTCTTTTTTTATTAAATACTGTGTATACTTGACCAGGGCTTTTATGCTATTTTGATCTCCAATTAGGGATCACTGAGTGGCTGTTCTTACCCCATCATCCTCCCAAAGCAATTTTCACTAAAGTTGACCAAAGAGATTCATTAACAAATCAAGGCTGATTGAGATGTCAACAACTGACTGGAAATGACCCTCATATTATCAACCCTGGAATTGGCAAAGATAATTTTATGGCAGCTTGGAGTCAAAGTTAATTATTACAAATTTCTCTTTCTGTTTTTATTAGAGAATTGCAGTTCATAAGCTCCCCTCAAAGATTTATATAAATTCCAGCTACTCCCTCTAACTCCATTTAACTCAATTTCCTCTATGACTATACCCAATGCACTTAATGTGTTTATCAATGGTTCATGAAAAAATGGTAATGATGTAGTCACTTGGAAACAACAAGAAAAATGGGAGCAGTTAAATACCACTAGTCATTCAACCACCCAGCACGCAGAACTTACTGCAGTCATTCTAGCTTTGCAATTGTTTCTTGACAGCCCCTTCTTATTGTGGCAGATTCAGCCTATGATGTACATACTATCCAAACCATTTTCCAATTAAGTTTTGAATAATTTATTTTATTGACTTCAAACACAATTACTAAAAAGAATACATGTTGTGCTCATTACCCAAGTTCATTCTTATTCTCAATTCCCTAAGCCCCATATCCAAAGGAATTAATAAGCAGATTCATTAGTATGTTTCAACACTACTATATCTGTAGCAATATAGTCTCATATGTTTTCCAATCAGGTGGCATGAGCATTGACTAAAACCTTTCCATTGACATTTCCTCAGGCTCATAATATTATTGAAGCCTGCCCAGAATATCAAAAGAGAGCCATACCTCTCCATGTAAGAGTAAATTTTTGAGGTTGACACGTAAATACCCTTTGGAAAATGGCTGTCACACACTTCCCTTCATTGGTAAATTTAATTTTGTTCAAGTTTCTATTGACACTCTGACTTGATTCACTCCACTTTCCAAGCTGAAGAAACCACCAAACATTTGCAAAACATTTTCTGTCAGTGATAACTTGTTTAGGACTCATCCAATAAATTAAAATAGACAATCTTCCTGCTTATATCTCCAAAGTATTTTTTGTGTTTTTTCAACAATGACAAATCAAACACACCACATGTTTTCCTCACCACCCAATAGGCCAAGCCATTGTTGAAAGAGCTCATAGTCTCTTTAAATGTGAATTAATAGAATTAAAAAGGAGGGAATATGGAGGATAGAATAGGCCTCCAAGAATTACAGAGTTCTCTTTTTCCAATTAAATTTTTAAATTGTTCCTAGGATGGTTAAACTGCCACTGAAAGACATTTCACTCTCCCAGATGAAGATCCCATAGTCACTAGTATTGTATAAAGAACATTTAGGTCTCCCACACTGACTGACAAAGGCCAATCAAATTGTTAGCATAGGGGAGGGGATATGCTGCTGCTGTATGTCCTACAAGCCCTTCATAGATTCCAATCAGGCTTGTGAATCCTTATTAATTGGCATCTGATCTCAGAAGACCTGGTCATCCCTGCAGGGAATTAAATCTTGAAGATGTAACTTCCCCACCCCACTTCCCCGCAATGTAATGATGACCAAGGAGCCACCCCTTGATAGATATTAACATAGGGTTTCCATTAATAATCCTGGACTGCATCTGGCTACATATCGAGCTCCAGATATTACCCCAGGAAGTGTAAAATATATTACAAATCAAGCTAGAGCTCCCAGGGGAAAAATCAAAAAAACATCTACTGTTGAGAATACATTGCTTGCCTTACTGGCAAACAGCACAGGCAATTCCATTCATTCTAATCAGGTATTATCTGTCTTGTATTTCTTTTCTACTTCATTTCCTCTGGTAAGTACTTCTCATTTATATTGAGATCATGTACTTGAACCCAATGTTCTACCCCAGAAGGAGAAAGATCCTTAGAACCCATTGTCCTTCAATGGCATGTATATTACCCGGAATCATGGCTTTCCTATCTTGGTCCTTTATTCTATTCCTTTTCATAATGGAATATATGCCCGTGAATGGCATAAGTTACAACAAAATTGGTCATTCTTAACTGAAAATTTACCTCTATGTTTAGAAAAGGATATATCAAGTAATAACATTGATTGTATTTTTTTTAATCTCCAATGGTATAAAACTTATATTTATCCTTCTTTTTCTCGCATAGATGGAGTATAACACCAAAAGTTTATCAGAGCAGTATGTATTTGTGTGTCATTAATTTATAGATGTTTATTCTAAAGACTCTCAGTACTTTCTGTAATGGCCCTCCACAAGATGATCATGGTACTCCTCACATTATGTGAAATTATTGCTCAACACCTAGTTTCACCTGAGTATGATTATAATTGGAATGGTGAAAGTGGAATTTGTGGGACCTCACAAATTATTTGTACAAATGTCTAATACTACATGGAAATTTGTCTTGCCTTTTCATTACCCCATCATCCAGCCTTAACTGGAATACTGGGCTGGAAGGTCCTTTGTATTCATTGCATAAATATTTTCCCCACAGGAAATTACCTCATCTTAGTATGTTTTCACCATTAAAAACAGAAAGTGGATTGCTGCATTACATTTTTTACCCTAAATATTATGTCAAAGTCAATATGTAAAATCGAAAAATCAACAATATCATTGGATTGCTTCAGACTCTTCCCAGTGTTATGGTATACACTTCACAACCACACATATTTACTTAACTTCCCAGCTGACATTTTTACTGCTTGTTAAGAGTCTTTGTTCCCAAATTTCATACTTTATGTTTCTTATTTTTTGGCATTTTAAATTTTGATTTTTTATTGAAATCATAACTGTATACATTTATAAGGTATAATGCGATGATGTGATATAAAATTTGGAATGCTTAAATCAAACTGATTAACATAACCATCACCTCATTTACTCATTTTTTTGTGACAACAAATTTAAAGTTTACTCTTAGTTGTTTTGGAATATACCCTTGCATTGTGCACATTAGGTGAGATCACACCAAGTTCCCTCTTTCCTCCCTTCAATCGCTTTCCCCTTTTCCCCTGTCTCCTCCATCTTGCCAGAAAATATTTGTGTTTTATCATTTATATGAGGGTGTAAATATTTATATATTGGTTTAATAATAATACTGCATACATTGGATATTTTTGCTCCATTCATGTGATACTTTATTAAGAAGAATGTGCTCCCACTCCATCCAGGCAACATAAAACATGGAAAGTCTCATGTATTTTTAGCTGAATAGTATTTATGATATACATATACCACAGTTTATTAATCCATTCATGGGTTGATGAGCATTTGGGTTGCTTCCAGTTCTTGGCAATAAAAAATTGAGCTGCAATAAACATTCTGGTGCAAATGTCTTTGTAGTAAAATAATTTTACTTCTTCTGGGTAGATACCTAGTAAAGGAAATGCAGGATCAAATGGAAGGTCAAGATTTAGTTCCATGAAGATTCTGCATACTTCTTTTCATAAAGGTTGGATTAGTTTGCAATCCCACTAGCAGTGTAAGAGTGTTCCCTTTCTCCAAATCCATGCCAGCACTTCAAGTTTTGGGACGTAGTGATGTGGGCTAATCATACTGGAGTTAGGTGAAAGCGGTCCTGATTTGCATTTCTCTGATGACTAAAGACAATGATCATTTTTTAATATGTTTCTTGGCAATTCATCTGTCATCTTCAGAGAAGTTTCTGTTCAAGTCTTTTGCCCACAAGGAAAAGGGGTTGTTTGATCCTTTCTGATCGATTAATTTGAATTCTCTGTAGATGACACTTATCAGACCTTTGTTGGAATCAGCCTGCAAAAATATTCTTCCATTCTGGGGGGAGGAGCCAAGATGGAGGCCTGTAGCCAGCTTTCTGCAGATGCTCCTGTCCAGAAGGAGAGTTAAAGGACAGAAATTTAGCGAGAAAGCCAACGGTTTGGGGCTGAGCCAAGAGACAAGGTTGAGGAACGCACATCAACCCTGCTGGAGCGACCTGCGACTCCAAGGATACAAATAAAAGGTACAGAGCACATTGCCAAGCAGACAGGAGTCCCCTCCCCCAAGAGAACAGCTCGCAGTATACGCCATACCTCCATACAAATAAGTGAGCAGAGTTCAGATATCCTTCCACTCTACCCCATGGGACAGACCCTCTAAAAACCATACCTCCTTCCCCTGTGCTGTGGCACTCTCCTGCCAGGCATAAAGCTGTATAAAACTGTATATATTCTCTGCCTGCAAGTTGGAACTCCTGGCACTCCCCTCCACTCTCACCCTGAGGTTTGGAGGTCTCTCCCCCACGGAGTCCAGATTCTTGAACACTTTCTTGAGGGGTGTGGACAGGGTGTGGGTTGCCGCTGGTCTGTGCCATTCTCCCGGCTTGGGAGTGGTGAAAATAAGCTGAAAAGCAGCTGGCAGGATGGCTTTGCTGAATTTCAGCCACACCTGGCCCTCAGGGGATGACAGCGGAGACAAAGGGCTGAAGCTCACAGACTAAGTCAGGACTATTAGCAGCCCAGTGTCTCCTCCACAGGG
>CAUYON010187617.1:0-11562 GCA_963573935.1 Arctocebus calabarensis
TTTCTAGCTTTTTTTTTGAGACAGAGCCTCAAGATGTCACCCTGGATAGAGTGCTATGGCATCATAGCTCACAGCAACCTCCAATTCCTGGGCTCAAGTGAGTCTCTTGCCTCTGCCTCCCAAGTAGCTGGAACTACAGGCGCCCGCCACAATGCCTGGCCATTTTTTGGTTGCAGCCGTCATTATTTGGCAGACCTGGGCTGGATTCGAACCCGCCAGCTCAGGTGTACGTGGCTGGCGCCTTAGCCTGTTGAGCCACAGGCGCCAAGCCATTTCTAGCTTTTTTGTTGTAAATAATTTGGAAAAAGGCATCCCTATACATACATTATTATGCTGTTGGAGCTTTTATAGCTATAGAATATATAAGTGGGATTTCTAGAATTTTCATTTTTATTTTTGAAACATACTCTCAGTTATTCCAAAATGAGTAGCAGATCTCACTAGAAGCATATGAAAATACTCTTTTTATATAACCACATCAGTACTGTTTTCAATCTTTAATTTTTTTGTCAATTTGGACAAAAATGGTATCTCATTGCTTTTTAAAATTTGCGTTTTCTTAAGTCATAGTGAAGCTGAACATGTTGTCTTGGTTTTATTGGCTATTTTATTTCCTCCTTTGCAGATTTTATGATGTCTTATTGGGCATATTTTAAAAAATCCTAGTATTCTAGGCTCCACACTTGGAAATTCTGAGTCGGCAGTTAGATGATGAAGCTCTGTTGTGAAAGTGCTTAGCAGTTGCCACGTGATTCTTCCCCCAGGCAGGTCTGGAAGTTACCACCCTAAGTAATCAAATGCCAGTTTTGTCTTTTGGGGTGACTTGGCAAATTAGATTTTCTGTTTTATTTAAAGCAGAATAATGGAATTAGAGGAGTTAGTAATGAAATAGTGAAGTTTCTTTGGTTGTGGGAGAGGGAAGGAAAGAGTAGGATTGGTGTGCTCCCACTCAGTGGGCACAACATAACGGCAGGTAGCACCGCTCTCGGTGTGGGACACAACTACAGGAGCATCTCCACCTGACAGGCGTAAACGCTGTAACCTAGTTGTTTGTACCCTCGCATTAACCTGAAATTAAAAATAAATAAAACTAAACTCATTTGGTTGTTTATGATATGCAAGCCATTTTTTAAAAGCGTATCGCCGGGGAGGTAAAACTGTGATTTAATTTTCCAAAGCACACTAAATATTGCTGTGTTATATAGTAGGTGATCTTTTGACTGTTATGATAATATGGTTTGTTTAGTTCAAGGGAGAAAGATATTCTTAGGGATGTTGAGTCACAAATACATAGTGTCTTTATTATGGAAAAATTAGGTAGTATCTTTGTTATGGAGCAATTAAGAATGCCAGCTCTGAAATGTCAGTAGTTAGTTCCTGTCAAAAAACCTAAAACAGTATAAAACTTCAAATACTACCTTTAAACTGCCATTTATTCTGTGGTATCACTGTTGGATAATCACACCTTTATCTTTGATTAAACGCTTACCCTGTGCGGTACCGTGTTTGGTGGTCTATGTGCGTTGTCTATCCTACAGTCATTTCGTGAAGGGGTCCCTCTTAAAAAATACGTATCTTTGTGTGTGCAGTCACTCATTTCATTATAGTAGAAAGTCACACAGGGTTATAAGCTCATAATGGAACATAGTAGCCCTCTCTGCCCTGCCTTATATCACAGAGATAATCACCTTGAAGAGTTCTATTCACTTGCATATTTCCATGTAATATATTTATTTTATAATTTCTTGATTTATTACGTTTAGGTATTACCTTTTGATTTCTGGCTGTGAAGATGTAGTGTGTTATAATCTGACTAAGGATTGTGTGTGCATATTGGCCACCTGTATTCTTCCTTAGTTAACTGTCTGTTCAAGTCTTTAGCCATAATCTAATTGGATTAGTTGTTTTCGTGCTATAGACCCTAGTGTTTTCTTTATGTATATTTATAGTCATTTGTTGGATGTGTGATTTGAAATTGTTCTTCGCCATCGGCTTTTCTTTTCTTTCTCGTAACAAGGTGTTTTCACAGAGCAAACATTTTTAATTTTGATGAAGTCCCGTTTAAAGAACCTTGAAGAGACCTCAGTACCAATTTCTGAGGCTGTGCTTCCTTCTTCCTCCGCACAAGTTCCAGCCACCTGCAGCCCTGAACTGCTGTCTCCTCACGCCTTGGCTTAGACTTGCCGTGTGCTGCTTCCATTCTGCCTCCCGAGCCGTGGCACTAAACTCAGGTTTGCAGAGGCAAATCTCAGGACCGCCTTCGGTATTTCTTTTCTCAAGGTTCACAGTCTTGTTCTACCTGTTATCTGTCGCCTGGAAACAATTGCCTTGTATGTTTTGTCCAGCTTTATAGTTATTGATGGTGGGAGGCCAAATCCAGTAGCAAATACTCTGTCATGGTTGAGAGTAAAAGTTCCTGAATTTGTGATTCATGATTGTCCACAGCTCATAAGAAGATAGTAAGAAATCCATCGGAAGTTCTGCCTCCATATTCTGCTGCGATAGTGAGCTTTCCTGAAGTTGATAGGACAGTGAGCCAAGCTTGCTCTTTGGGGCACTTTCGTCCACCTCTGTGGCCACTGAAGTGCCTTTGTAGGTGAATCCTGTAAAACTGGTTGTTGTTGTTTGATGCTTGTGAGGGGAGTATGAACCTATACCTCAGCCTTCCTTATCGCGTGTTAAATACTGAACCTTTCTGGGGTCCCCACAGTTTGGGAGTATCAGTCAGTTGCCATGGAAGCAATACAGCATATTGATAATGTGTGAGCTCTGGAAGTAGACTGAGTTTGAGAATCTCCTCTGCCATAGAGAATACTGGATATGTGATCTCAGGCAAGTTATTTATCCTTTTTGTGCCTCAACTTTCCTCATCTGTAGGGCAGGAATAATTGATGGACCTATCTCATAAAGTTATTTTATCCTCTTCTCTGTTTCACAAGTATAGTATCTCAAAACTGATGTGCTCAATATTAAATCCTTGATTTCTGGTCCTCCCTTTCCCGATAAATACACCCTCTATTCAGTCCTCCTTAGTCCTTGCTTCTTTATCATGTGCATCTAATTTTTCACAAAGCCCTGATAATTGTATCCATGTGATAGATCTTAATGTGTTTCCATCTCCACCACTAGCTTCTCTGACCTGCACCAGCCTTCGTTGTGGCCTGCAGCTTTCATTGACCGCACTCATATTTTTTTCCATTCCATTCCTTACTGTTGAAAATAAGAAGTAGGTCCCGTAAGCTAGGGTATTCATCACTTTCTCAAGGTGAGACTTATGTGGACATTGGTCAGCACTTCGCTCCAGACTCTCTGCTTTCTAGGCTGGCCAACCCATCACTTTTTAAGACAGATGTTATAGACTCTGGTGTCGGCGCTTCCGTGATCTGTGATGTTGATTTTCATTCACTGATTGAACATAATTGCCAGGTTGTTGGTTCGCATCATACCTTTATGGTGGTCAGAATTTAAGTGACAGAGACATTCAATAAGTCAATTTAACAAAGTCTGAAGCATTATGATAAGGATGTATAGAGACATTCATTCTAGGAGAGAATATAGAGAAGCGGAAGTAACTTTGTTTAGGGATCAGGAAATTTAGTCCAGGAATTAGACTGAGAAGGAAATATTTAGAACGGAGATCTGAAAGATGAAGAGTCAGTGTCCTGGCAAGGATGCTAATGGGAGGCAGGAGTGTTGGGCCTGGCAAGCAGCATGTTCAAAGGCAAGAGAAACGATAGCCAATTCCAGGAATTGAAAGTTTACTGTGGCTACAATGTGGACAGATTTCGAGAGTGTCAAAGGTAAGAGATAAAGCTGACAGGTAGGCAGGGGCTTACTTGTGAGCAATTTTAAGCATGTCCTTGCTTATGCAGTATAGGTTAGGACTTCAGGATCCACGGTCAAGACAGGACAGACTTGTGATTGAATCCTTGTCTTTTCTTCATGACCACAGGCAAATGACTTCACATCTTCAAGTCTGTTTTTAGCCTGGAAAACAGAAAAAATGATATCCCTTCCTCAAAGAGTTATTTTGGTCATATTGGACTTGAGTTTTATTTGAGACTTATTTCCTTTCTGTGGAGTTCTTGCCGTTTGATATTCACATCACGTAACATAATCATCCTTTCCCTTTTTCTTTCCAAGGCAACTTTCTGATCTTAGCCTGAAAGGCAGAGGAGGTGCTCACCCAGCCCAGCTGGTTGGTGGCTGTACTCATCTCTGTAGTTTAAGAAGTTGGCAGGTGGTGCCTGTGGCTCATCGAGTAGGTAGCCGGCCTCATATACCGAAGGTGGCAGGTTCAAACCCGGCCTCGGCAGAACTGCAAAGCAGAAAATAGGTGGGCGTAGTGGCGGGCGCCTGTAGTCCAGCTACTCGGGAGGCTGAGGCAAGAGATTCGCCTAAGCCCAGGAGCTGGAGGTTGCTGTGAGCTGTGTGATGCCACGGCACTCTACTGAGGGCGATAAAGTGAGACTCTGTCTCTACAAAAAAAAAAAAAAAAAAGAAGTTGGCATTCTGATTTTTTTTTTTTTTAGACAGAGCCTCAAGCTGTCACCCAGGATAGAGTGCTATGGCATCACAGCTCACAGTAACCTCTAATTCCTGGGCTGAAGCGAGTCTCCTGCCTCCGCCTCCCAAGTAGCTGGGACTACAGGCGCCTGCCACAATGCCCGGCCATTTTTTGGTTGCAGCCATCATTGTTGTTTGGCGCGCCCGGGCTGGATTCGAACCCGCCAGCTCAGGTGTACGTGGCTGACGCCTTAGCCCGTTGAGCCACAGGCGCCGAGCCCATGTAATACTTTTTTAATCAGGAAAAAACTCCTAAAAATACGTATGACAAAGTGGCCAAAAATAGCTTCAGATCTTTCTCATAGGTGCTAACAGAGGTAAAGAGACAGTATACCTTACCAGAGATTCAATTGTTTTGATTATCGAAGTAGCAAATGACACATTTGATTAAACTCGCATTTTGAGTTTTAGCTTCATGGAATCACTTTAACCCTATGATAAAAAGAATTTGAGAGCATCTTAGGTTTGACTTTCATTAATGCCAGCTTTTCCTTCATTGCCAAGAGACCTGAACCTGGCATGCAAGTGGGCAAATGCCAAATCATCCAAGAACCAATCAGTGAGAAAGACATCCAAAGGTGTGCTCCTTGGGGGGGGAGTTTCCCTCGTTTTTGTGGGCCTGGCCCTAAGAAGGGTGGAAAGTCTTGTCAGAAGTGAAAAGCCTTCAGTAGCAAGCTTTCATCCATCTGCTACTTGATTGCTTTTGCAAAGTTCTGCAGTAAATCTGAAGACTTATATTTGCTCTAATTGCTTGGATAAATTGGACTCTCAAAATTTGGTAACTTAACAACATGGGGCTTTTACATTGTTCTTTCCCTCCCCCATCGCTCTCTTCACCACGGTCTTATTGCTTTAGATTTTTCTGCTAGGAGTACATGATATTTTAAGCCTGTCGTATCAGATGGCCATACAGGTGGGATAAACTCTCTGGTATCTGAGAGATTTCCTTGCAGCATTTAGATTAATAATTTATTTCCTTTCTTCAGAAAGAGAGTTTTCCCCTTGAAAATACTTGAGGGGTAGGTACTATAGTCCTTATTTAGATACTTGACATGAGGCAAGAGAACAGCAAATCTTTCTGGGGGTGGTTTTAAAATTAACTTCTAAAAAGGTAATTTTTAGTGCTAACAGGACCAGAGTCTGCTTATCCCACTCTCTCCCTAAATAAGAAATGCAGCCTTTATGCACAGAATCATCCTCGCCATATAAAATGAGTGAATGAGAAGAAATCTAATCTTTCTTCTTGTGGAACAGCCTGCTTTGGCAATGAGCCCAGTCTTTCAGGAATTCTCCATGGTCTGTTATTTAAATCCAACTCATGACTGATTTTAGGCAGAAGGCCAAAATGAAAAGCTTGACTAACTATAGGTTTGGTTTTTCCATCCTGTCTCTTCTTGCCATCTCCAATTTTAACATAAGTGCTAGCTCTAAGATCGAGGCTAGATAGCTAGACACCCCAACATGAGCACTCATTAATCCAAAGCTATTTTCCAGTGGGTCCCATGGCCTCAAACAAGATGGGATGCTACCATATTCTGAAGTAGACAACAGCCAGGTTGAAATCCTTTTTGCCCATGATATTAAACTTAAGATACCCCTTGCTGCAGCTTAAATTCCAATTCCTCCAGGAGACATCCCAAAAGATATGTTATTCATCTTTTGTCCCTACTACCTGACACAGGGTCTTACAGGCATCCAGGAAATGTTTTCTGGGTAGAACTTTTAGTTCTAATAGCCTGTGTTTCCCTCATTTTCCCCTCACATTATACATTGTCACTATTCAATCAATTCTCAAAGTCCTATGTTTGCATGTAATTTAAAAGAATTTTTATATAATCCACTTAGAATTTATGTGTATAGTATGAGAAATATTTTTTTCCCAATCTGAAATATTACTTTTTAACATTAAATTCCCAATGATTTTGAATTGTTTTATTTTTATTTTTTTATTTTAAAGAGAGTGGTATTTTATTTTGCAGTTTTTGGCCAGGGCCAGGTTTGAACCTGCCACCTCTGGTATGGGGGGCTACTCCTTGAGCCACAGGTGCCACCTTTGATTTTGAATTGTTTTATTCCATTCTTCTGTATATCTATTCTTATGCTAGTACCATACTGTTTAAGTAAAGGCAGCTTTACAGTACACTTTACTATCTAGTAGGGCAAATTGCTCCCTCAATTCAATTATTCTATTAAAATATTAATTTGATTTTTTCATGTGAATTTTAAGTTTAAATAAATAACTATACAAACAAAAAAGCCAATTGGAATGATGATTAAAATTTTTGCAAAAGTACATCTATATACAGGTATATAAAAATTTTTAGAGGACTGGTCTTTCTCTAATCTATGATGTCTTCCCATCTAGGAACATGGTATACCTAAATATACCCTGATCTTATTTTATATTCTTAAGTAACTCTGCATAGTTTTTCTTCATATTTGTTTTTTACACTGTTAGAGCATTTCTAAATATTTTACAGTGTTGTAATAAATAGGAATCTTTATCCTATCACATTGTCTAACATGATTTCTAGGTATTTATTTTATATTCCACTATTTTGAATTCTTATTAGATGTTCATTCATTCATTCATACAATTGATCAACACTGATTGACCACCTATCACATGCTGGCCATTTTACTACATAAGAATACAGTAGGGAACACCACAAGTGTATATTAGGGAACATGCTTTGCTATAAATCCCCTCCCACTTCCTCCAACTTGAATGAATGAGCTTTGTTTTTGTCACACAATGTGAAATCCAAAGTAGGCAGGTCAGAGCTGCTTTGGTTACTCCACAATGTCCAAATGGATTCAGGAATGTTCTAGCACTCTATACTAATTTCTAGTCATAATGGCTCGACCTCCAGCATTTCCCACATTGTATCCGCATTCTGAGCAGGAAGGGCAAGAGAAAGGATATGCAAACCACGACAGTGGAGCTTGATCTCCCTGTTCTTTCTGACTTTCCTGGAATCCCACCCATGACTTTACTTACACTCAAGTGGCCATATCTATGTCATCAGCCACTTTGTTGCTACCTCCGAGTTCTCTCAGGAAGGGAGAACTGGAGAATCAGAATAAGCATCTGGCAGGCCCTTCCACAATAAGACAAAATTCTTATCCTTGTGGAGAAATCAACAATTTTAGAGGTAAGGATCTTGGAAAATTTTCAACAACTCCGGCCTTGGACTTCTCCTCTATTTTATCTCTACTCACTCCACTGATGATCTCATTCAGTCTCAGGATATAAATGCAATTCAATGCTAGTGACTTCCAAATTTACACTGCTAGTCCAGCCCTCTCCATTGGACCTCAGATCTAAACTTGGATGTCTAATGAGTACCTCAAATTTAACCTGTCCAAAATGGATTCCTTCACCAACTGTCCCCCCACCCCCAATCTTCCCCATCTTAGTAGATAATTCTATACGCATAGTTGCTTAGGTCAACCTAGACTCCTTTCTCTTTACATTTTAAGCAGGAAATCCTGTCTTGCTCTACCTCTACCTTCTAACTATATCCAGAATCCCACCATTTATCATTATTTGTATCACTAACATTCTGATCCAAGCCACCATTGTTTTATACCTGCATTACTGCAAGAGCCTCCAAAAATCAGTATCCACAGATAATAATGTTAATGAAAGAGATTAAACTCTGTTCTTGACTTTTCTTCTCTAATAATCATATCCTCATTTTCCCTTTCTGCAACTTATCCCACCATCATTTCCTATACTGTCATTACCAAAATCTGCAACCCTCTAGAACCTGAAGATTATGCACCCTACCTCTGCCAACCACTCTTATCTACCCATTACGTTCTTACCATTGCCAGTCCAACATCTCTCCAACTTCCTCAGCATCTACAATACTTTTACACTCTAAACTTTGGTACTCCCCTTCACTTCTCCATATACTCTTACTTTTCTTCTCACTGACCTTAAATTGCCTGGTCAATAATTTCTTGGTCTACATGCCCCAACTTCCTTGCCCTTCTTCTCTACGTTACTCATTTGGCAAACTTCCAAACCTGATGAAATCACCTTTCCACCTATCCTGGTCCTGCACCTATAGGCTACAGCATAGGGTTAAAAGGGCTAGGCTCTAAGTACAGAGTGATCTGAGAAAAAGCCAAGCATCAATGTTGGCCTTGAGTACTAAAAACAATACTCACTAGACACAGTATACTGTCCCAACTCTAAGTCATATACTAACAGTGATGAGAAAAAGGCAAGACAGAAGTACAGTAAATAGAATGTGTTAAATTATGCAGTTAAAGAAAAAAAAACCCCTCCTTGTTTTTTAAACTTGACTCTTTCTTTGAAGCTTGCTGCTATTTTCTCATGCCTGAGATTGCAGTAAGTCTGTGCAGATTGTCAGGAGGGGCTGCACCCTTGTCTATCCATGTGGAAGACTTGGGATTGGCTGCCTGGGGTCCCTCAGTTCAATACAAATGGCCTGAGTGGGTGTTATGATTTTTGTGTCAAGTCATATCGACATGCATCCACATAGCTGATGTGGCTGGAGAAAAATATATAATCAAGCTGATTGATCCTGCATTCAATTCATGATCACTAACCTCAAATGAAACATTTAACAGTGCCTGGAAATTATACTTTGTACCTCCCTCTGCTTATTACTCTCATTTCTTACTTTTCCCTTTCTTTTCAAACCTCCAACTCCTTTTCCCTCTAATGTTTAAGTTTCATATGATGACAATCCTTCATATTCTAATGAAAGAAACAGAAGTAATCCAAAGAGACCTCCCATATATCTACCAGCATCTGTGCCCATATATCCAATCTTATCTCTGTTAATACAAATGAACTTTGTATTCCTCACTTAGACCCATCCCTTGTGCACTAGATTCCATCTTATTTCATATAGTCAAGGATATCTTTCCAGTAATTCTGTCATCTATATCATACTTTCCTATTTTATTGGATTATTTCCATTTGCATAAATTATTTCTTTTGTCTTAAAAAAAATACAAAGACCCTTGGTTGACTTTATTTTCTCCTCCTAGCCACCGTGCTATTAATATTCCTCTTCTTTTACAGTTAAAGTCCCTTAAAGAATTGTCTATGTTTACTCCCTCCAATCTAAGTCTAAGTTTCATCCAGTAGGCTTCATCCTCACCATTTGGTGAAAACAACTCATGAAAGACAACAAAACATTTGTCCTAGTTAGCTTTAGTTCATTTTCAGAACTCAGTCAAGACCCACTAAAACACTTCCTGACTTTTCTAAGTCAATTCATCTATTACATGTTGTCATGACTAACATGACTGGAATTTTATATTTTTGTATAATTCTTCAATTAATGATTCTTCCTCAATAGACTCTAAACTCCATAAGGGCAGGGATAATGTCTATTTTTCTATCTCAACTGCATGGTCAGTGTGTAGCACAGTGCCTGGCACGTAGGAGGCCACCAATAAATGTTTAGGGGACTAATCATCATCCTAATTTTAAACTTGGGAAGGGAGGCCCATAAAAGTAAAGATACTAGCACTAAGGAACAATGAAGATTACTGCTAGAATAGAAACTAGAAATACCAGAACATAATAGATCACTATGATCCATTCTGGAGCTGTAATGATAAATGAGAAGTGGACCCTCTTTTCCCAGCTTAGGCCTAATAGAGCCTCCACCATGTTTGGGCTGGACAGGACAAACCACACAATCTAGTGCAATGTCAAGTCATCATTATGTCCATGAAGGCTTAGATGCCAGGTCAACAGAGCAGCTTCACACTGTCAACTGCTCTTGTTTCTGTATTCCAAGTGCCCAAAGAGATGGCCTCTTTCCAAAACAAAACATTCTTTTCAAATTACATTTCAGGCTTCAGAATAAGAGTCTTCAAGTACTTATCTCTCATCACTGATCTACAAATTATGAACCAGGAAGAACACTGAGAGGAGTAAGAAGATCAGCTGGTCAACTTAAAAGTTACAACATTAAGGTCAACTGTTAGCTGAAGACCAGTAAGAAAGTGAAAAAAATATTTCAGAAATGAAATTGCCAAGCAAATAGAACTTGAGGTATACAACTTTTAAGGAATCTACTGCATGAATGAAATCTATGTATATCAGTTGGAAGGCTATATATTTTGAGAATAGCAAACCACTAGGCAGAACTTTCATGAAACACTTAGTCATGTTTGCTATTTTATGACTACTTCTAGGGGATCATATGATTTATTATCCAAAATGAAGTACTTTGAGAATAAAAAGAGGCAGTATTAAACATTATGCCAGGACAATTAAATGGGTGTTTATTAAGACAGTTCCAGGCGGCGGAGGACCAGGGGCCGGGCCCGTGCAGCGGCGGCGGAGCTGCCGGTCCTACATGATGAGAGATTTTGGGGTGCTTCTCTCTCCTCTGTGTAGTTGATAGTTTGGGTGGTGAAGAGATGGCCGACAGTGTCAAAACATTTCTCCAGGACCTTGCCTGGGGAATCAAAGACTCCATATGGGGTATTTGCACCATCTCAAAGTTAGATGCTCGAATCCAGCAAAAGAGAGAGAACAGCGCCGAAGAAGGGCAAGCAGTGTCCTGGCACAGAGGAGAGCCCAGAGCACTGAGCAGAAGCAAGAGAGTGGGCCACGTATTATTAGTAGAATTTTCCAGTGTTGTGCTTGGAATGGTGGAGTATTCTGGTGTAGTCTGCTCTTATTTTATCGAATGTTTATTCCTGGGCTTCAGTATGTAACAGCACTAATTATCGGTGATCCATCACTGCATGGAGTTTTTTGGTCCTGGCTGGAATTCTTCCTCACATCAATTTTCAGCGTTCTCTGGGTACTCCCCGTTTGTGCTGAGCAAAGTCGTGAATGCCATTTGGTTTCAGGATATAGCTGACCTGGCGTTTGAGGTATCAGGGAGGAGGCCTCATCCATTCCCTAGTGTCAGTAAAATAATTGCTGACATGCTTTTCAACCTTTTGTTGCAGGCTCTTTTCCTTATCCAGGGAATGTTCGTGAGCCTC
>CAUYON010187625.1:0-20595 GCA_963573935.1 Arctocebus calabarensis
CCCTCTTACAATCGTGTTTTGCCCCCAAAAGGTGTGGCACACACCAAGACCCCAAGACCCCGCCCCCCTTACTCCTTCCCTCTCTCTGCTCTTCCTTTCCCCACCCCTCCCTCATTCTTCCTCTCTCTGCTCTCCCCTTCCCTCCGTATTTCATTTTTAATTTTAAAAATGCCAGATAAAGTTTTAAAAGGGAAAAGAAATAAGTAAAATTGATTTTAAGAACATATTATATTTAGCCCAGTATATCCAAAATATCATTTCAACATGCTATCAATACAAGAATATACATGATTTCGCTTTTCATTCTGTGCCTGGAATCCAGTGTGCGTGTGTTACTTACCCACCCTCTGAGAGCCGCATTTCAGGTGCCCCCGGCACCAGCCAGAGCAGAGCTAGAGGAGAAAGGGCGATAGTGAACCTCCGGCTCGTCACTGGGGCCGTCCAGCCATTACCTGGCTCCTCTCAGTGACAAACTTACCTCCAACCTAGTTCCCCCAGCTTCTCAGTAAGGGGAGGGAGGAGGGAGGTAAAGGCAGGAGAGGTGACCTGGGTTGACCTCCCACCTCCACAAAGTCCACCCTGCTTCTCTCTGCCTCCATTGTACTCACGGTCATTGGTCTGGCCGAGCTTCCCCTCTGGCTGAGCTGAGGGGTGTGGGGAGGCTGCTAAAGGGAACAAGCCACTGGCCAAGCTGGCCCCGGAGGGGTTGGAGAGCAGAGCCTGCGTGCTCACAGCTGGGAGTCAGCGGGCAGTGGAGAGTCAGGGCTGAGCCGTCTTTCTCCTTCCTTTTCCCTTTCAGAATTCCAGCTGATCCTCACCATCCTGGGCGTCGTTGCGGCCGTGGTCATTCTCAGCATGGTGATTGCACTGATCGTCACAGCCAGGTACGGGCTGGAAGTGTCCCCCTGGGTTCCAGCGCTATAAGCATGACACCCTGATAGCACAGCACCGTTGTTTCCAAACACACCCAGCCTCTCCTCCGCAAGAGAAGGGAGCTAAGGGGGGGGCCTCCCTGATGCCGCTGACTTGTTTCCCTTCCCTTAATTTTCTTCTGATTATATATGCTGCGCATGATCATGGAAGAATATTGAGAAAATAGAGAAGTGTGTAGAGGAGCAGAATAAAAAAATGACCCCCCAAACTCACCTCCCTGGGGCAGCTAACATGTTGACGTATATCTTTCCGGATTTTTTTTCTCCTTTATAATAATGTATGCAATTTGTTATCTTTTGTGTTTTCAAACTTTTTGGTTGGTGCTCATTTTTGCGTGACAGTATATAATATGACATAGCAACCATTTCCTCATGTCGTTAAAAACCGTTAACAGCGTTTAACCCCACTGATGTTGTCAGATACAATTTCCATCAGGTCGCTTCCCTGCCCCGGCCTGTGCTGCAAATGGTATGAAATCACCCTCAGCTGACTCCCTCCTGTGCAACGGTTATCTCTGCCAGTGGCTGTCTCTCAGCCTGGTGCCTTAAGGGCTGTCCCCTTTCAGGGAGTGGGAGCAGGACCCTTTCATTGATTCAACAAATATTTAGGTATGCTAATGCTCCCCCAGTAGTAGGGAGGTGAATGCTATAGTCTTTTCTCTATTCTAAATATACCAAGGGGGGGATCCAATTTAATAAAAAGCAAGCTAGTTTTTTCTAACATTTAGCATATATCACACATTTTAATAAAATAGGTATTTGCCCACAATACACATGCATTAACTCTTTCCAGAGGCTTAATAAGGAAGCAAAGTTAAGAACTGGAAATGGGAGCATGGTGTCTGACTTCTCTTTCTCAGAAAGAGACCCAGAACATTCCTGATTCTGGATCAAGGCTGTCTCTTTTCTTTTATTTTGTTATTTTCTTTTTCTTTCTTTCCTTTTTTTTGAGACAGAGTCTCACTTTGTCACCCTCAGTAGAGTGCTGTGGCATCACAGCTCACAGCAACCTCAAACTCTTGGACTCAAGCCAGTCTCTTGTCTCAGCCTCCCAAGTAGCTGGAACAACAGGCGCCCTCCACAATGCCGGCTATTTTTTTTTCGAGACGAGGTCTCACTCTGGCTCAGGCTGCTCTCAAACCCACGAGCTCAGGCAATCCACTCACTTGGCCTCCCAATGTCTCCTCTTAGGCGGATTAGCTGTCTGGGGTTTTCAGGGTCCTCAAGAGTTGTTCCCTGTGACAGCCTTGTACCCAGTCCCTCTTTCCTGCTGCAGAGCCACACTTACTCTTAGCCCAGCTACGGATTCGTGATTCTAGGGAACACACCAAAATTATAATTTTCTCACCCATTGCAAAAGAAAGGGAAGCCTCTCCTCAGCCACCGTGGACAAGGGTGTTATCAAAGGGCAGGAACTCTGCCATGGGACGACTGAGGCACGGGGGCTCTCCCTGGAGTGTCCCTGTGGGTATCATAGAAGCAGCCCACTCCTGTGGTCCAGGGCACTCAGGAGCAGGAGCAGGCTTGGGGGCAAGGAGGGAAGGAAGGATCCCCAGCAGAGCTATTTGGGGGCAGATGCCTCCCTCACCTAAACGTACTTCCATTTGGTTTGAATACTTACATCTGAGATCTTTTTTTTTGAGACAAGAGTCTCACTTTGTCACCCTCAGTAGAGTGCTGTGGCATCACAGCTCACAGCAACCTCAAACTCTTGGGCTTAAGCTATCCTCTTGCCTCAGCCTCCCTAGTAGCTGGGAGTACAGGCGCCCGCCACAACACCTGGCTATTTTTAGAGACAGCGGGGGTGGGGTGGGGTCTCACTCTGGCTCAGGCTGGTCTCGAACTCGTGAGCTCAGGCAATCCACCCACCTCGGCCTCCCAGAGCGCTAGGACTGGTGAGCCACCACACCTGGCCTATACACCTGAAATCTGTAAAGGACCACGGGAATCCCAGGAAGTCCTGTTTCTGTTTTCAAGATCTTTCTACCCTGAACTCATTTTACTCAGTGAGGTGATTGTATAGACGCTGACCTTGCTTAGATGAAAAACTGTATCACAAGTCTTTTCTCACGTTGACTTCTATCATCACTTTATAAATGAAAATCGCACCTAAAGATAATAACGTGATTAGCAAAATATGAATGGGTCCAGTGGATTGAGATGGTAGTGTGGGAGCAGCAGTAACATCCTGGTTTTGTCATTACCTGGAGCTCATGAGGACACTGTCCATAAACTCAGCCAATCACCATTGAACAGAATAACGAATGACGTGTTGTGGGTAGTGGGATATCAGGTCTGCAACTTGTAATTGGTTCAGAAATGTTAATATTCCAAAATTTTAAAAGTTTTTTTTTAAAAACCTTAACATTTACTTCAAGGAACTTTCTGACTAATTCTTATTGCTGATTACAGATCAAAGAACAAAGCGAAGAATATTGAAGAACAGAACTTAATTGAGGAAGACTTTCAAAATCTGAGACTGCAACAGACAGGCTTTAGCAATCTGGGAGCAGACAGGAGCATCTTCCCTAAAGTCAAGATAGCAACTTCCAAAGACATCCAATCACAAAATCCCTACGTCACCCAGGGAAACATACCTGGCCCTGACTATTAGGTAAGTCGGCGGGCTTTCTGCTTTTCAGAGTAAGATGCCCCAGGGCAGAGTGAGACGTGGCTATTGTATCTTCAATACATGGCAGCGGCTCAGACCTTTCTTCATTTCCTTCCTTCCCTCTCTTTTCTTCTCTGTCTTCCTTTCTCCCTCTCTCCCTTTCTTTTTTTTTCTTCCTTCCTTCCTTTCTTTCTTTTCTTTTTTGGAGACAGAGTCTCACTTTGTCACTCTCAGTAGAGTGCTGTGGCGTCATAGCTCAAGTAACTTCAAACTCTTGGGCTCGAGTGATTCTCCTGCCTCAACCTCCCAAGTAGCTGGGACTCCAGGCACCCGCCACAATTCCTGGCTACTTTAGAGAAGAGGTCTGTGGCTCAGGCTGGTCTTGAACCTGTGAGCTCAGGCAATCCACCCATCTTAGTCTCCAAGAGTGCTGGGATTACAGGCGTAAGTCACCAAGCCTCTTTCTTTCTTTCTTTCCTTCCTTCCTTTCTCTTTATTTCTTTTTCTCTGTTTCTCTCTTTCTTCCTTCTTCTCTTCCCTTCCATTTTTTATTTTCTTTTTTCTTTTGAGAAAGAACAAGGAGGAAGCTCCTGCTATAAATAGCCATTACTTGGTTCCTATCCATCTATGTGACTGATGTGTAGATGTATCACTTCATTTCTCTGGCCTTCTATTTTCTTATCTGCAAAATAAATTAAAAAAAAAAAATAAAATGCAGCTTCATTTAGTTAAGTTCCCTTTAGATCATCAACTTCCATGAATGTGACTCCAGGGATTGTGATGACACCTCTCAGGCACCTAGGTCCTGGGGCAGGCACAGGGAAGGTGGGGAATATGAACACAGTTCTTTCTGTAGGACCTTTACCTGTAGGCTGTGCAAAGGCAACTTCCTCCTTCGCCTCACTGCCACATTTCAAGGCAACTTGATTCATTTCTAAAGAGAGAAGTCGAGCGAGGCTGGTAATTATTTATTTATTTCCCCTGGGAGAACTTTTGAGAATAGGTTGCACCCACTGGGTTTGTGTTGAATAATCAGAGCCGGCACAGCTTAGTGTGATTTGAATAAAATGTTGAAAGGAGAAAGCTGCAAGCCACTCTGGGAGGGCAGAGTGACAAGGCAACCAAGGTGGAAAGAAGGCAGTGACAGACGAGGAGGAAGGGGCCAGGAAAGAGACCCAGGACAAAGAGAGGTGAGGAGAGAAATGATAGGAAGAAAAGAGGAGAAAGCTGAAGACAAATAATGTTAATTAATGGTAATAATTTATCAATCTTAGTTTTTTCATATGCTTCTAAGCATTTTTCTAAGAGTCTTATCTCTCTCTTTCCATCTAGAATGGTAAAAATCTGGACCCTTCCATGGCCCCCAACCTAACCTACAAGCTATTATCTTGAGTATTCAGAAAGACTGATGGAGAAGTGACCCCAGTGACTCTTGCATATGACAGCTGCCAGCCTCTCCAAATGGAAGTGTGAATGTTTGCTTGCTTGCTAAATAAGTATCTGTGAAATTAATGCACATAGATGCTATTAGCAATTGTAAGATACTTGATGTTCTCCAATCAGTATGAAGTACTGACCATGGTTGGGTTTATTTTATTTTTAAGACCGAATCTTACTGCTGTCGCATCACAGCTCACAGCAACCTCAAACTCTTGGGCTTAAGCGATTGTCTTGCCTCTGCCTCCTGAGTAGCTGGTACTACAGGCGCCCACCACAATGCCCGGCTATTTTTTGGTTGCAATTGTCATTGTCGTTTAGCAGGCCCGGGCTGGGCTCAAGCCTGCCACCCTCGGTGTATGTGGCTGGTGCCCTACTCACTGACCTATGGGCACTGAGCCCATAGTTGTTGTTGTTTGGGGTTTTTTCCTGGTAGGGCAACAAACACTCCCAACCTCAAGGGAAGCTTGCCAGTGCATTCACTCCTGGAAGAATACAGCTATTGAAGGGATAGGCTACAGATCAGTGACCTAATTCTCCAGGGAAACTCTTACACATCAGCTTGGAAGTGACCTAATTCTCCGGGGAGATTTATACATCAGCTGTGGAGGTCTCAGGGCATGAGAAGAGGTACCGTCTTTTAAGGTGCTTGGGTTCACTCTCTGACAAGTTAAAATAGGAATCCTACTTCTGTCCCTCCAGTGCAGGAGGTCTTTGAACTGCCCTCACCCCAAGAAGACAGGAAAAAGCCATGTTTCTCGGCTTTTCCAGGAGTGACAACTTTTCGATGCTAATTAGAAGGCCTGAATGAGAAATGTCCACAATGGAGGGAGGGTGCATTCTAGAGTTTTCAAAATGCTAGTAGGTAGAAGGGGTAGAGAGAAGAACACATGGCCGGGTAGGAGGAAGAGAAGAGAAGGCAGCTGCTGGGCTGGGGGAGTGAATAAAGAAGGAGCTAGAGGCACCTGGGAGGCACCTTCTTCCCAGGCTCCCCCTCCCCAGTGAGCAGATGGGCACTTCCTCTCATTCATGCCCTTCCCGAGACTGAGTCTGGGAACAAGTGTACAAACAACAGACCCAGGAAGAAGGGCTTTAGGTCACTTTGAAATCGCAGACATTTTGTTTGGTTGAAGGTGAAAGAAGGAGCTTGTGCTCAGGAGTCTGGATGTCCAGCTTTGTGAGGTGGGTTCCAGAGGTACTTCTCTGCGGCTGCAGCCCTCCCTGGCAACAGTCTTAGCTGTGGCCATGACCCCCCACCCCCGCCAAGCAAGGGGTAACCACATCCAGCACAGGATTTTTTTTAAATGTTAATAGTGTCTTTCTTTATGTCTAATGTCTGGTCCGCTTGCAAGTTATTTTTATTTGTTATTATCTGTTCTTGATTGTTAATTGTGAAAGGTAATGCAGTAAAGTGTCTTTGGTTGATGGTGTCCTTTCTTGTGTTTGAGGCGTTGGGTGATGCTCACAGCAGGGAGTGTTAATAGCAAACAGGACGCACAGAGAACCAGGGAGATTGATGTTTGCTGACTTCATTAAGGGCTGTTGGATTACCCAAGAGAGGATGTTAACACATAGTAGGCATCTTAGGTTGCTCTCCCCATGCACCTCCCACTGCCCCTCCCCACCATGATGGACCAGTCAAGTATTTTGGGTAGGTCTGATCCTACTCCCAGCTCCTGGGGTTGGTGCCGGTTGGGGTTGGTGCCGGTTAGGTTTGGCCAATCAGTGGAATTCCATTCTTTCTCACCATGGTAATTGACTTAAGAATTAGTGCCAATAGGCTCAGCACCTGTGGCTCAACAGGCTAAGGCACCAGCCACGTACACCTGAGTTGGTGGGTTCAAATCCAGCCTGGGCCCGCCAAACAACAATGATGGCTACAACCAAAAAAATGGCCGGGCATTGTGGCGGGCGCCAGTAGTCCCAGCTACTTGGGAGGTGGAGGCAAGAGACTCGCTTGAGCCCAGGAATTGGAGGTTGCTGTGAGCTGTGATGCCACAGCTCTCTACCCAGGGTGAAAGCTTGAGGCTCTGTCTCAAAAAAAAAAAAAAAAAAGAATTAGTGCCAATAAATGATACAATTGAAATAAAGCTAAACTTTGGTGAGTATCTTGGAGTAAAATAAACTCTTTCTTCTTCTGGAAAGTGGGCTTGAAGATATGAAGTCTTGAACTGCTTCCATTTTGCTGAGGACAAAACTGAAACATAGAGAAGGGAAGAGCTGAGAAAACTGCAGGAAATGGAGTTAGTGCATTGATCAAACTACACCTGAAACCTCTGTGATAAAGCCAGTTTGAATAGTTCTTTCCTATTATTTGTAGGTGAAAACATCTTCACTGACACCACTTAGGTTTACCATTATGTTCCCATGACTAAATGGTAAATGAAATAGAGGAAGCACATCCTTTTTTTTTTTTTTCCCTTGGCCAGGGCTAGGTTTGAACCCACCACCCTCAGCATATGGGGCCAGCCATATGTGACTCCTTGAGCTACAGGCACTGCCCTGGAAACACATTCTTGTGAGTTATGAAAGCCCACAGGAAAGCCATTAGTCATCAGCAGAGTAAATAAAGACAAAACTTAAAATTGGCTGACCATGGTAACTTGTCATCACAGACTTTATTTCTGACCTGAATATTACCCCCTTTACATTTAAAAATGGTTCTGTATCCAGTACTAGCAGAAGACAATCTGAACCTCATTTCTAATGAGCCCCTTCTCCCCGAGGGCCCTCTGAATCAGAGCATGCCAGCTCCTGTCACTCCTCAAAGGTCCTGAGCTATAAAAATTCTGGGCTTCATGGGCCATTCTTCAGAGATGTTCCTTGCTATTGTTTGAGTAAAAAAGTTCTAGGCTGGGTGCAGTGGCTCTTGCCTATAATCCAAGCACTTTGGGAGGCAGAGGCAGGAGGATTGCTTGAGGCCATGAGTTTGAGACTACCCTGGGCAACACAGTGAGACCCCTATTTCTACAAAAGGATTTTCAAAATTAGCTAGAGGAGGTCTGGCATGGCTCTGATCATAACACTCTGGGAGGCCGAGGTGGGTGAATTGCCTGAGCTCAGGAGTTCAAGACCAGCCTGAGCAAGAGTGGGACCCTGTCTCTACTAAAAATAGAAAAACTAGCCAGGCCTAGTGGCACATGCCTGTACACCCAGCTACTCCGGAGCCTGAGGCAGGAGGATCGCTTGAACATAGGAGTTTGAGGTTGCTATGAGCTATGATGCTATGGCACTCTACTCAGGGTGACAGAGTGAGACTCTGCCTCAAAAAAAAAAAAAAAAAAAAATTAGCCAGAGGTGGTGGTGTGTGCCTATTGTCCTAGCTACTTGGGAGGCTGAGACAGGAGAATCACTTGCACCCAGGAGTCTGAGGCTGTAGCAAGCCATGATCACATTACTGCACTCCAGCCTGGGTGACAGAGTGAGACCCTATGTCTAAAACTTTTAAAAAGTGTTTTAAAGGCTCGGCGCCTGTGGCTCAGTGGGCTAAGGCGCCAGCCACGTACACCTGAGCTGGTGGGTTTGAATCCAGCCCGGACCCACCAAACAACAATGATGGCTGCAACCAAGAAAATGGCCAGGCATTGTGGTGGGTGCCTGCAGTCCCAGCTACTTGGGAGGCAGAGGCAAGAGACTCGCTTGAGCCCAGGAACTGGAGGTTGTTGTGAGCTGTGATGCCATGGCACTCTATCCAGGGTGACAGCTTGAGGCACTGTCTCAAAAAAAAAAAAAAGTGTTTTAAATATGTCTATGTATAATATTTATGAAATAGGTTTTGCATTCAAGGTTGCTTTTGATTCTTACATAATGCAGCCTATCATTCATTTGTTTCTGCTCACTGGTACCTTTGCAAAGATTTTCTGTTCACAGTAATGAGCCGAACACCTTGTGGCTTATCACTGCTGGTCTTCCAGTGACTGCTACCAACCATTCTGGCTTTGCCTCATGCCCGCTCTCGACTGTGCACTAACACTTTGACTATACCTGCTGCTTCCTGAACATATCACCTCTTTATACCTGCGTTCCTTGGCTCATGCTCCCCCCGCTCCCTAGAAGGCCCCTTTCCTTTAATTGCTTAATGTCTTAAGTCTGTTTGAGCTGCTACAGCAAGCTATAATAGACCAGGTGGCTTACAAACAACAGAAATGTATTTGGAGTCTGAGAAGCCCAAGGTCAAGCTATAGACCAATGTTTTTCAACCTTTTTTTATCTTACAGCACACTCAAACCTATAGTTAAATTATGTTGATCAATAACAAGGGTAAAAAAAAGAATATACTTACTGTGCTTTGAATTTCTTTCAAAAATAATTAATGATTTTTGGCTCAGTGCCTGTTGCTCAAGTGGCTAAGACACCAGCCACATACACCAGAGCTGGCAGGTTCGAATCCAGCCTGGGCCTGCCAAACAACAATGACAACTACAACCAAAAAATAGCCAGGCGTTGTGGAGGGCGCCTGTAATCCAATCCCAGCTACTTGAGTGGCTGAGGCAAGAGAATCGCTTAAGCCCAGGAGTTGGAGGTTGCTGTGAGCTATGATGCTACAGCACTCTACCCAGGGTGATAGCTTGAGGCTCTGTCTAATAAATAAATAAATAATGATTTGAAAAAACTTTCACAGCACATCTAAGATCCTCTCCTGGCATACTGGTGAAAATCACAGCTCTACATGTCTGGTGAGGGCCTGCTTGCTCAGGAATGACTGTTTTCTCACTGTAACCTCACATATCGGAGGGAGCAAGGCATTGCCCTGAGCCTCTTTCACAAGGGCGTTAATCTCATCCATGAGGGCTCTACCTTCATGACCTAATCACCTCCCAAAGGCCTTACCGCCTAATAGTTTAATCCCAGTGTCAGGATTTAATATGTGAGTTTGGGGGGACCAAACATTTAGACCATAGCACCTAATACATTTCTTCATCTGTCTAGATTAGCTAAATCATCCTCTCTGGCCAGCTTTTCCTAATCCTACCTTCCTCCCATCAGCACTCCCAAGATGTATTGCCTCCCAGGTCCCACCCTGTAACCAGCTCCACCAGGGAAGAGGTTTTGTGGGTCAGTCTGTTTCCTTTTCACCCAGCACAATGCCTGACATAGAATATGAATGGAATAATTGTGAAACAGGAGTATAAAACAGGACTCTTTAAGCTGGGTCTTGAAAACACGTTCATTGTCTTGTCTTGGCGATGGTTCATGAATATCTGATACATACATCAAGACTTACCAAACTGTACATTTATAAAAGTTGACCAAATGTCAATTACACCTCAATAAAGCTGAGGTTTTAAAGTGGGGAGTAGATATACAGAGGCATGTCCAACCTCGGGGGTGGCATCCTGTAGGTGCAGCCCTGCCACAGGACAGAGACAGGACAGGAAGTCAAACCAGTCGTTCTGCAGGATCTCTGCATTACACAGAAGGTTCTCTGAGGTCAGCTTTGGGTGAAACCGCTGGGATGGGCCGCTGCTCACCAGCAAAGAGTCTGAGCAGCACGCTTCCTCCCAGAGCACTGCATCCGTCAGGAGCAGGGCAGGCCTGAGCCCGCTCCCAGGTGATCCTAAAAGCCAGGGAATTTGGGAACCGCGCTTCAGATCTCTGGCTCAGCTCCTCGCGGTCCAGCCCCACATCGCATCATTTCCACTCTTTGCCCGGAAGGAGTCTGGAACCAACAGTCCATGATGGACAAGAAGCTGCAGTGGGCTCCTAGCCTCTATATAGAGAAAGCGATCAAGCATCCAGGTGGCATCAATACCAAAGTCGCTTGAAACTTCAATTTGGGGGCGCAGTTTTCCCCTGAACCACCCTTATGCTCTCGTCTCTTCCTAGCTGCGCGGCAAATTCCACGACCAGCAGGTGGCGCTGTCGCCTATGGTTCTCGACTTCCTGTGGGGCAGCTCTTCAAAAGGCTTGCGCGGAATCCTTCCCTTTTTTTTTTTTTTTTTGCAGTTTTTGGCCAGGGCTGGGTTTGAACCCACCACCAGCATATGGGGCGTGCGCCCTATTCCTTTGAGCCACAGGAATCCTTCACTTTTTTTTTTTTTTGAGGCAGAGCCTCAAGCTGTCGCCCTGAATAGAGTGCAGTGGCATCACAGCTCACAGCAACCTCCAATTCCTGAGCTAAAAGGAGTCTCTTGCCTCCGCCTCCCAAGTAGCTTGGACTACAGGCGCCCGCCACAATGCCCAGCCATTTTTTGGTTGCAGACATTGTTGTTTGGCGGGCCCAGGCTGGATTCGAACCTGCCAGCTCAGGTGTACGTGGCTGGTGCCTTAGCCCATTGAGTCACAGGCACCGAGCCGAATCCTTCACTTTTAACGCACCAATTCTAAATCATTTCTGCTTTTCTCCTTGATGTCGTTATTGTTTGCTCTTGTGCCAGAGAAAGACGAATGTTACTCAGCTCCTGAGTAGAAATATTTGCATCAACTTTTTACTGGACCGTTAGGGATCATACAATGTCCCCTTTGTTAATCTTCTAATACAGAAGCATAAGTAATGTTAATGCCATACTAATGGTGCATAACATTTAGTACAATAATCAATGTTGTATTTAGTAGTAATAAAAACAAAAATAAATAATAATAAAAAAGGACTTAAATCCATTTTCAAACCAGGCAGACTTGTGGCTCAGTGGGTAGGGCACTGACCCATATACCGAGGGTGGTGGGTTCAAACCCGGCCCCTGCCAAACTGCAACAAAAAATAGCCGAGTGTTGTGGTGGGCGCCTGTAGTCCCAGCTACTCAGGAGGCTGAGGCAAGAGAATCGCCCAAACCCAAGAGCCGGAGGTTGCTGTGAGCTGTGACGTCACTGCACTCTACCGAGAGTGACGGAATAAGACTCTGTCTCTATTTTATAAAACAGAAAAGAAAACCAAAATGTCACCAATGATAGGTTTCTGTCTTTGGTCAACTTTTATGATGCAAGCAGGATCGGGCTGGGTTCCCTAGGGCTTCTCTGAGAAGTTTGCTTTGCTATTAATTGATAATCCACAGTGCAAAAAGCAAGGTTGGAAAAATGAGGCCCGGGAGTGCCCTAGAGGACATATTCTCCTCAACCTCAGTCTGTGAAATGTTTATTTTTTTATTTTTTTATTCAAAAGCAGAAGCCTGGAGCAAACCATCAAAGCCCTCATAATTTCTGCAATCCTGGTAGTATATTTTCTGAGCCCACAATCATGACATGTGGACCCCTGAGGGAATTCTCTGCTGCTTCCAGATGAATGAACCGAATTTGAAAAACCAAATATTACTGAGTGCTCACAATATACTAGGCATCATTTTTTTTTTTTTTTCATGATGGGAATTCATCTTTTTACTTTCTGGTGACATAAAAACATCTGGGATATTCTTATTATCATTCTATTTTCTTTCTTTTTTTTTTTATTGTTGGGGATTCATTGAGGGTACAAGAAACCATGTTACACTGGTTGCATTTGTTAGGCATCATTCTTGTGCCTCACATATATTAACACCTTTAATTAATTATGAAGCAGGTACTATTATTATCCCTGATCAATATTTGGGGAAATAGAAGTGAGTAACTAGTTCAAAGTCACATAACTAGTAAGTGGTAGGCCAGGATTTGAGCCCAGGCAGTCTGACTCCAGAGCCTACCTCTCCATCATTCAGTGACAAAATATTAACATATTAAGATGTTTCAGTGGTCAGCAGGGACAATGAGACATATACAGTAGAACAGTAAAACCTCTGTAAGTTGACCACTCAAGGGACTGTAACAATTTGGTCAATGTATGGACATGGTCAACATAAGGAACTAGGCCTACTGTACTGGTAAGTACATATGGTGTATATCCAGTCTATGAAAATTAGGTCAACTTAAGCAGGTGATCAATGTAAGGAGGTGGTCAACTATGGAGGTATATTTGAAACTTGTATTTACTAGGCCTTTATGCCAGATGCAAATAGAATGGTGGCTGAAACACAGGGTTCATCTTTCTGGACCTCACAGGTTAATGGTCTTTATTACCAAAAGGGAAAAATTCTTTCTTTACTTACATCATTGCTCAAATTTCATCAAATATTCTCTCCAGTAAAGTTACTCGTCTAAAATTGGCTACAATATGCCTCCAGCTTCTCACTTGTCACTCAAGGTATGCTTCCCTCCTGGTCTGGGGGACCCTCTAGCTTCTCTCTCTCTCTAATGTGAAGGCATTTTCCATTTTCTAATCAGCTGTGGTGTCCTACCCTTATGTGGTGATAGGAGGAATCTTTGATGCTTCTGTCCTTTTGGTGGCAACCATGACCTAACTGGGTCTAAGCTAAAGATGAATGCCCCACGTATCCTTTGCACTACCTTTTTTTTTTTTTTTTTTTTTTTGAGACAGTGCCTCAAGCTGTCACCCTGTATAGAGTGCGGTGGCATCACAGCTCACAGCAACCTCCAATTCCTGGGCTCAAGCGAGTCTCCTGCCTCCACCTCCCAAGTAGCTGGGACTACAGGTGACTGTCACAATGCCTGCCCATTTTTTGGTTGCAGCCATCATTGTTGTTTGGTGGGCCCGGGCTGGATTCGAACTCGCCAGCTCAGGTGTATGTGGCTAGCGCCTTAGCCCGTTGAGCCACAGGCGCCAAGCCCTTTGCACTACCTTTATCTGTCAGCCTCTTTACAGAACCTGATGCTGCCCAAGGGAAAATACACTGTCTTATTTCTCTGCTACATAGAAAAGCCTCAACAAAATTTATCACATGCAAGAATGAAGGCCCTGCTTCAATGAAGTGACATTCTAGAGCAAAGAATGGCCTGGAATATGGAAGCAAATCAATAGAATTAAAGCTAAGAGAAAGCATCTCTTCGCCCCAAGGAATGGTCTTTACCATTTTCTTATAAGGGAATTACTTATATAATACCCTGTAAACCTCAATGGTTCTCAATCTTCCTAATGCTGCAATGTATTTTCATTGTTACAAAAGGGTCGCGACCCACAGGTTGAGAACTGCTGCTCTAAATGGTACATAATTGTCAATTCATAAGAGCTTTTGCTATGTTTAACTAATCTTTTAAAATTTTCTGTTATGGCTCGGCACCTGTGGCTCAACGGGCTAAGGCGCCAGCCACGTACACCTGAGCTGGTGGGTTCGAATCCAACCCGGGGCTGCCAAACAACGATGACGGCTGCAACCAAAAACTGGCCGGGCGTTGTGGCGGGCGCCTGTAGTCCCAGCTACTTGGGAGGAGGAGGCAGGAGACTCGCTTGAGCCCAGGAATTGGAGGTTGCTGTGAGCTGTAATGCCACCACACTACCCAGGGTGACAGCTTGAGGCTCTGTCTCAAAAAACAAACAAACAAATAAAAAAAAAAAAAAAAGAAAAAGAAAAAAGAAAGCAGCCTCTCAGAAAGCACATCCCCAAGCTCCAGGAGCCCCTGGTGCAGAGCTACCCACCTGGATGGGGCGGAGCCCGTGTGCAGCACCGTCTTTCCAGTCGTGTCCATCCTTTGAATCACAAGATGATCTAAAACCATCTTCTTTTTGGCCCTTTCAAGGATATCTTCTTCAACTGATCCCTTTGTAACCAGACGATAAATATTCACCTATGAAATACACATGAGGAAACAAATTGAGTAAAAAGGACTTGTCTGGCTGACCTGGAGCGTCCAGACACTGACACACAGACTGAGGCTTGTCCCACAGGGAGTCCTCACTATTCAGAAACAAGTGGACACAACCATCTCCCTAACAATATGTGCAAAGCTGAACTTCAATTTAAGGAGCTACTTGCAGAATATGTCCTTTCTTCTTACATTTTGGTCAGCAGATTTTATTTGCTTATTGTTTTTCTGTTATTCTTTAAGAAAGATAGCAATTTTTAAATTACAGATAAGCGGGAGGAAAAATGAGGGGAAGGGTGGTAAGCTTCTGACAGTCTCAAACTGGATCCCTCAATCTTTATACTTTTCATCCATCCATATAAATGCAAAGTTCTACAAACCACTCCCCTAAGCCAAGGAAGAAGCCATGACATAAAAAAAGAACCATCATTTGGGGGTACTCTGTCACAGCCATGCCAGACAGCTGTGCGCAGACTATAAAGTGAGACTGGTTTTTCATTATATAAACAGGAAACTTTGTGAGCGTATGGACAAAACAAAGGCTAACAGAAAGGCAGCATTGAGTTATTCAAATTCGCTTTCAAAAGTTAAAATAAGCAAATAAATACATTTTACAGTTTTTACATTGAACGAAAAAACATTACACTCTATAGTTACAAAGAGAACATAGGATCAAAACAAGAGCACAAGGTCCTATCAGGCAAGTCACATCAGCTCTGTCAGATGCTCTGGGTGTTTCTGGTGAACTAATGGATTCCTTCACATCCTAGAAGTGACTGCGTTCCAGCCATCTTTCTAATGATTCAATGATATTGTTTTTTCCTCTAAAAGATTTTTAAATTACTTCCAAATATTAATCATGAAAAAATTAGAAGATTCTAAAATAGTAAAATAACAAATTAAAAATACCTGCTTTTTTTGCCCAATTCGATGAGCTCTAGCCTGTGCCTGAAGATCATTCTGTGGGTTCCAATCAGAATCAAATATAACAACCGTGTCAGCAGAGGCTAAATTAATCCCTAGACCTCCAGCTCTCGTGGAAAGTAAAAAGCAGAAATCCTGTAAGGAATTGTCAATATGCAAAATTTTAATTCTTTTTACTGAATAGTCAAAAATAATTATATGATTAACTTTCTGAATTTAAAGAGCGCTTTAGTAATTAAACTGAAAGGCAATTTTAATTCTTTTATATAAACCTCTAAGCAAGACCAATCAAGAATACTCCAAAATATAAACATACATGGCAACAACAAACACCAAATTTAATACAGTGTTTACTTCTGGTGAAAAAGAAAAGAAACAGGAAAGAAATAAGGCTTCAATTATAGCTGTAAATTTTACTTCTTTAAAAAATAAAACACACATACTCAAAAATGCCTAAATGAAAATGAGCTTCCTCTGAAGCAAACTGATTGTTCCATGCTGAAACTGTATTGGTAAGACAGAAGTCCTTCAATTTTGACATAAAATACTGACTAAAAATCTCATTTGCTAGTCAAAACTACTGACCAATAAGACCATTTTTAACCAAACTATAGATATGATTAAAATACAAAGTCTAACATCAAATGTCAAGACTGAAGCAAAATTATTTACACAATGTTAAAAGCATTCATACCTCTGACCCCTCAGCATTAAAATGATCTAGAGCTTGTTTCCTCAGTTCTCCTTTTATTGATCCATCTAATCTCTAGGAAAAAAACACATTACAATACTGTACATAAGGGGACTCAAAAGCAAAAAAACAATTAAAGTCAATCATAAAACACAGTATCAAAGTTCGCCGTGTCCTCTGCCAAGCCTGTCTGAGAGGAAGGTCCTTGTGAGAGGACGAGGTGTGTGGGCGCTGCCCCCGCCCGCCCCCCTCCCCTGGCTGTGCCCCGCAAGAGCAGCTCAGTGGAGGCTGAGACCCAGCTTGAGAGAGAGGTTAACAAGAGCACTCCTATCTGCGAACACCCAAAACAAGTTTCCTGACATAATGTATTATGCTATACTCTCATTATTTTATTATAATCTACTTTGCTTTTATAATGGTGCAACAAATTAAACTGATTCTCAGATCCATCAACAGGTTATAACCCAGTTTTTTTATTTTTTTTGAAAGACTGAATAAGCACAGTATGATTATTGGAACAACATTAATGTTGCCGAAGAGTGTAGATATACAAATTACTGAGCCCCACCTCAGACCTACTACATAAAAGAAACTTTGGGGCCCAGCAGAAGCCCTCCAGTTAACCCAACACACTGAGAAAGCCCCACTGTGGGGCAGCGCAGGTGCCTGCTAAAAACTGGTCCATCTGAGCGGCTCACACACTAGCCTCTTTTCTACAGATTTTTTCTCCGTATCAGTTTCCTTCTCAGTAAAACAGGCAAAAAAGAAAAAAAAAAAAAAAGCAGTTCCTCCCCCACCCCAGACTAGAGAGAGGACTCAGTGAGAGATAGGAAAACTCTCAGCACAGTGCCTGACATATACTGACTGCTTATTAAGCTTTAGTTATTTCCACTCTAATTATTAAAGGCAATTACTATACAATTACTAACAGACCAGATATAACTTGTCTCCTATGATCTGTGTATTTAACTGATGGATTAAACTAATATTTTTATCTTTCAACCTTTGCTACCACATAAATTTTAATCCTAAAAATGAAAACATGAGGAAACATTTTAAATAATTTATGCTAAGTGATTTAGTTTAAGTAAAATGGCCTACATTATTATACAAAGGACAAAGATGTCCAATATTGAAAAAATTAAAATGTTCTTTTTCACTAAAAAATCATAATTAGTAAAGATTTATAAAAAATAGTGGTATGTCATTTATTATGGGAAGGCTTAAAACAAAAATCTAAAATGCTACTGTCTGGGAAGTGACCCACAGATGAGGGGTGGGAAGAGAACTAGTGCTTGTCAACCCTCCTGTACTGTCCTCTTGTGGGCCACACACACCACATTAATTCCCTTTAAAGCAAACCAACAGGCTCGCACCGTGGCACAGTGGTTACGGTGCCGGCCACATGCACCGCGGCTGGTGAGTTTGAACCTGGCCTGGGCCAGCTAAAGATCAATGACAACTGCAACAAAAAAATGGCATTGTGGCAGGCACCTATAGTCCCACTACTTGGGAGGCTGCCGCCGCAAGAGAATTGCTTAAGCCCAAAAAAGTCTGAGGTTGCTGTGAGCTGTGATGCCACAGCATTCTACCGAGGGAGGCATAGTAAGACTCCATCTCCAAAAAACAATAAAAAAGTATGGCGCCGGTAGCTCAGTGGCTACAGCGCCAGCCACATACATGGAAGATGGCAGGTTTAAACCCAGCCCGGGCCAGACAAACAACAATAACAACAAAAAAATAGCCAGGTATTGTGGCGCACACCTGTAGTCCCAGCTACTTGGGAGGCTGCAGCAAGAGAATTGCTATATATATGTATGTATGTATGTGTGTGTATGTATATACATGTATATATACACATATATATACATATATTATATACCCCCCAAAAATAAAACATAAAATAAAATAAAGTAAAAAAACCAACAGCAGGGTAAGGGGAGGACAAGGAATAAAAGGACAAAGGGATGGCTAAAGTACAGCCAGTTATGTGTGATCATCATAAAGCTGACCTCAGAAAGGGAGGTCACAGAAATTTACCATGTGATGATCACACATAACTGAGAACACAACAAAAACCACTGACCTGCATACCCTCAGCAGGGTGAACTGTGTGGTATGGGGGTTATATTTCAATAAAGGTGTTTTGAAAACCTCAGCTAATGGCACTCTTCTACTCTTCCCCCAGATGAATACATATTCTCAATCACGTTCATTATCACCAAACACCAGTCCTTCCCACCACTTACCAGAATTGTGATGTTATATTTGCGATTACTGTGTAGTGCCTGTCTCCCACACAAGACTGTAAGCTCTAGCAAAGTAGGGATATGTGTTGAGTCTCATTCTTATAACTCTATTCCTGTTTTACTACATGCATTAAATATATAGTTTACTTGCTGTACATACAAACCACGTCTGCTATGACATAGTTCAGTAAAACGCTGTAAGGATTAAATAAAGCATTAGATGGGAAATACTGAAAACAGCAGCTGACTTACCAGTCAATGTTGGTAAGTTCACTAAAGTGAACTTTAGTCGAACAAAGCTAATGGCACTCTTATAGTGAACGAACTTCAATATACATTCTGAACAGAGGGAGGGAATACAAGCCTATTTTGTTCTTCGGTTTCTTCCCTAAAGTATCTTTTATTCCGCAAGCTATGCATAAGATGTGAGCATGTCAGTCACAACCGCTGGGCAGAAGTACCGACCACGGTGCTTTGCTCTTTCCTTCTCCAGACTAAATCCTAACACACAAATCTTCCCTTTTATATCTATCCAATCGTGAAAACTGCCTTAATCCAGTTCTTAAAATATAAAGCAATCAGAAAAGAGAAAGAATTAAAATAACAATTAGAGAAAAGAAAATGTGCTTTCTTAGTAAATGTGAAGAAGGAAAAAGGAGATGGCAAATATAACTGAAATGCTTACTTGAAAGGGAAACTGGCGGTACTTCAAATACTCGGCGAGTATGTCTAACATCCGCACCATCTGAGAGAAGATGAGCACGCGGCTGCCTCGTTCTCTCAGGCGAATTAACAGCTTGTCAAGAAGAATTAGTTTTCCGCTACTACGAATTAAGTGCTAAGAAAATAATTTAAAACTGTTATTACATGTTAAAAGAAACAAATAATACTAATTATTCATTTAAGTAGCTTTAATTATTTTCAGTTGAGATTTTAAACTTTCCTAAAGTTACAATTTACTTCAGTTTTCAAAATCTTCTACATTCATTTTGCTTTATGATTTCAGTTAAAATTTTCCTTACCACTTAACTTAACCTAGGGTTTTAATTGAATTTCCAAGGGAAAGAACATACTATTTCACTTTGCTAGTTATAGTAACTATGCTGTAGTATTTCTCCAAAAATTTTAGCCAAAAAACAAATACTACAGGAGCAGAAATTGAGCAATCTGAGGCTTAAAACGAATAAGCAACTGCATTCTAATGTGAGTGCACACTGGCCACTGACCCCTGTCCCTCAGGGCACGTCTATGGCTGGACTGCAGCTGTGCATTCAGAAAGGCCCTTCTGATTTGTCCTTCACAAACAAGTGTAGGGAAGGGTTAACAACTGAAGCTATGATATAATCACTATTAATGAACTGCTCCCCAATTATGAACATTCTGTGGGATTTTTGCTGGATAAGTTACTATAGGCCACAGCTTGAGAATTCTATTTTTAGAAAATTGTTCAAAATAATTAAATTCTTTTTTTTTTTTTTTTTGCGGTTTTTGGCTGAGGCTGGATTTGAACCCACCACCTCTGGCATATGGGGTCGGCGCCCTATTTTTTTTTTTTTTGGTAGAGACAGAGTCTCACTTTATCACTCCTGGGTAGAGTGCCGTGGCATCACATAGCTCATAGCAACCTCCAACTCCTGGGCTTAGGCGATTCTCTTGCCTCAGCCTCCCAAGTAGCTGGGACTACAGGCACCTGCTACAACACCCGGCTATTTTTCTGTTTTGCAGTTCGGTCGAGGCTGGGTTTGAACCCGCCACCTTCGGTATATGGGGCCGGCGCCCTAGTCGCTAAGCCACAGGTGCCACCCAGAATTTTAGAATTTTTTATGAAGACTAAAAATTAAAGGACTTTATTAAATACACCATTAACTAAGTGAACTACCAACCAATATTATAGCACTGTGCCATTTCAATTATAACTCAACATTTCTAGAACTTTACTTTACCACAAAGTAACAACCATACAAATTCTTACTTGTAAGGCCTCCTGTTTATTATAGAATTCATTATTATCTGGTGGTTTAATGAGGTAGCAATGGTTACAACATTTCTTTAGCTCCATCATAATGTTCAAAAAGCCTGAGGTACTGCCCTTGGAACCTTTGCTGAGGGCTTTGTAATTCCTAGTTAAAATCCACCTTTAAAAAAAAATCATAGAAATGATATTTAGTAGAACAATTACCAAGA
>CAUYON010187626.1:0-14002 GCA_963573935.1 Arctocebus calabarensis
CCATTCCAGCATCATATGTTCCAATTTCCTGAAAGTAATCTCTGTCTATGGAGAAAAGCCCTCCTGCCATCGTAGGTATTCTGACAGGAAGAGTTCGATCACCTTTCCTTCTGTCCATTTCTCTCTGGGGAACAGGACACCAGCGAAAATTGAACTTCCAGTTGAATCCACCATAGGTCATGTCAGAACCTGCCATGTACTCAAAAGTATCATCGCTGATCACATCAATAATAGGATATACCATTGTTTTCCTGTCATGTTTTATCCTGGCTAAGAGAGGCTCAAGCCACCCCACTGTGCACTCACAGTGAGCATCCAGAAAGGTGATCACTTGGCCCTTGGACACGGCAGCTCCTTTTAATCTAGCTCTGATCAATCCAGACCGTTGCTCCATTCGAATTACGTGAACTGGTACTTTCAGTTTTTTCACATAACTCTCTAGAGGCCTTTTCAAAAACTCTGAAAAATTAACAAAACAAAACAATAACATGAAAAAAAGCATGACTTGGTGCTACCCAGATGTAAAGCAATATTGATTTATAATACTCATTCAACAGGTATTTGCTGAGCACGATCAGAGGGGCTCCCGACCTCAAACCCATTTTGCTGAAGGAATTCCTTTATTATCTCAGACCACAGACTAGAGCTGCCTCTACCTTATCACATATGGAATTAGAGCAGTGCCTTTTAAAGGCTCAGGCTTACCCAAGGATACATGGAGGCACGTTACTACATTTCTTTTCTTGGAGACAGAGTCTTATTATGTCGTCCTCGGTAGAGTACTGTGGCATCACAGCTCACAGCAAGCTCAAACTCTTGGGCTCAAGCGATTCTCTTGCCTCAGCCTCCCAAGTAGCTGGGACTACCGGTGCCTGCCATGACAGCCAGCTATTTTTTGTTACAGTAGCCATTGCTGGTTAGCTGGCCCGGGCTTGGTTCAAACCCAGTGTATGTGGCTGGTGCCGTAACCACTGTGCTACGGGCACCGAGCCACGTTACTACATTTCTATAGGAGACTCTGTCAGGTTCAATTCTTTTTCTAATCACGTGAAAGAATCAGTAATAGAAAGACAGGAGTTAAGAGTATTAAATCCAGACTGCAACAGAGAAAGAGAACAGAATATGGAATAGCTATAGAGTTCAGAAAATCATGGAATTTCCTCAAAGGCAGAAATGACCATCTTGTTGATCACCACAGTCTCTGATGGCAGTTTCTTTCTTTCTTCATTTGATCAGAAAGCAGGAAGTGAGGTCAAGCACAGAAGAGAAATGCAGGACTATAATTGCCAAACCGAACAGAGATCCTTAACGGGCAAGTTGGTGTATGGAAAACTGTTATTAAGAGGGAAGGGCAAGTGAAGGGAAAAAGAGGAAAAGTAGGGAAAGGGGGAGAAGGAAAGAATGTGGGTGCTTGAAATCGACAGCTATTCAGAACAGTTCTGATAAGAGATCATGACCCTTTGGACAAAGGTAAGGAAGTCCTACTTCCAAAAGTTTTTTCTTTTTACATGTTTGTTTATACAGGACAACCAAACACATGAACAGAAAACACAGGGAGGATCAGTCCCTGATCCCTGCCTCCGTATGTGATTGTTAAGCAGAAAAAGCACAGCTTCCTCCAAGCAAAGAGAAAAGATTTTTCAGATCAAGTTACTTTGTGGAATTTATGCCAGAGAAGCCACTACTGGTAATATGGCCAAATGCCTTTCCAACTAGTCCCCGTACTATTGGTATGAAGAAGTAACTATAGGTATGAGGAAGTTGCTATAGGGAAGGAAATACCTGAGATAGAACTACTGGGACTCCTAGAGAGGCTGTCTTCAGATCTATTACTAATACTATTAATTAGGAGGGCCCCAACTGTCTTCCTATATTGTGGGGTGGGACAAATAGTGTGACATGATTCTTGCTTGTTTGACTGAAGACTGAAAAAAAATTGTGAAAGAGAAAGGTTTATGTGTCCCCCTACACCAGAATACTGATCATTGCCATTTCTGCTGATATATTTCCCAATATTGGGGCTAAAAAGAGTATCTGAGGGCGGTGCCTGTGGCTCAGTGGGTAGGGTGCCGGCCCCATATACGAGGGTGGCGGGTTTGAACCCAACCCTGGCCAAACTGCTACAAAAAAAAAAAGAAAAAACAAACAGCCGGACATAGTCCCAGCTACTCGGGAGGCCTAGGCAAGAGAATCACCTAACCAAGGAGCTGGAGGTTGCTGTGAGCTGTAACACCATGGCACTCTACCGAGGGCAACAAAGTGAAACTCTGTGAAAAAAACAAAGAGTATCTGAGAAATATCACTGTGACTTTAGGAATCAAGTCTCAGGCTCAAAAAGATCTAAGTTGATTCAGAGAAAAAAGGTAAAGGAAATGCCAACAGAGAAAAGCAACATTCTGCAGGAGTAGGTATCTAGCATCTTCTGTTTAGCACAATGCTAGTCTTGTTACATATTTTATCTCAATCCTTTATAATTAATCTATGAGGTTAAGTATTTTTATGCATACTTTAGAAATGAAAATCTAAGGCTCAGAATATCACATGAATTTGATCAAGGTGATAAAGCTTGTTAAGGGGTAGATCCAAGATTCAAATTCACATCTGTCTAACTTTAAAGCCCATCTTTTTATCTACATCAAAAAAATCCTAGAAGAGAATTCTAGACAGAACAATTTAGGACCATGGAAGCACCTGATCAGGCACAAATTTAAAACAGTTTATGTCCATTATTTGATAGACTCTCATGTGATAGGGTATGAAATATATTCTAGTACCTTAGATCAGTCAAGGTGGGATATGTCATAAACAATGTGTTTCCCAGCAAATATTCCAAAAACATTAGCTGTTTTTAAATGCTTCTTAAGAACCAAAGCGATCTGACCCCCACATTTCATATCTCTGAAAGCTCTGTCTATTAACAAAATAAAAAATGCATGGTACTCTGTGGTGTGGTGACTCAAAAACTTACTCTTTCACAATTTTTCTTGGCATATTTGACATTTTTGTGGCTTTCATGAAATAAGGCTAAGAAGTAGATGTCTTCCTATCAGAAGACATAGAATTATGGACTTGGGCTGGGTGGGGGAATAGGAACTCATTTTACAAAAATGAAGCCATGAGTTAAGATAAGTGAGGTTATAACCTACTATTTCATCTAAAAACAAGGGATAATCTTGTTTATTAAAATATCTTTACAACTACTGGCCTATAAATGGATCCCTAAGCATCAGCGTCTCTTGGAGTGTGAGGGTGTCACAGAGTGTGAATGTCTGGAATAAACTCCCTGTCCACAATAACATCTGAGAACTATTAGCCAGAACGCTAAAGAGCAGTAGGGAAGAAAAAAGAATTTAGAGTCTAATAAAACTGACTCCTAATTGCTACTAAATATAAACCTCTGCTTCCTTTTGTAGAAAATGAGAAAAACAACAGTCATTTCAGATTAGAAACATTATATAAATTCTAAGGCTTAAGATAACTTTCTGAGATGGTGATTACATAACTTCTGACATAAACTAGGCATTCATCCAGACTCTGACTTCATTACAGATCCTGTAACAGTAAAGTTGCATCAGAAGTGATCAGAAGTGAAGCACACCGCAATTAAGAGGTCAAGCCCTTGATTTATACAGAGACTGTATACTCTTCTACCATTTTCCTCATCAATAAAATGGAGATAATTATAGCACCTACTTCATTCTTCTTTAATAAACAGAGTCACTTAGCAGGTTAACTGTGAAATCAAGTCTCCCGAGGCCATGAGCAGACTATGCATGCTGTACCATCTAGTTAGGAAGCTTGCACAGAGAAGTAAATGGGAAGATTAAATAACTGGTAGATCGTTCCTTCCTTCCTTCATTCATTCAATCACTAAGTTCTAGACTGTCTGCTGTGTAACTGGCACTGTAGGCACTGAGGGGATAATGGAGAGCAAATGGCCCTGAAGTCTAGCAAACAGAGCATGTTGTCTATCGAGGGAAGGCAGACATTAGACAAGAAAATTATTACAACCGTGGTTAGAGCTATGCAGGAAGAAAGGGTATTCTGAGATGTTTTCAGAGGGACATGACGGGTCTGGGGAGGTCAGGAGACTCCTAAATAAATCACACTTTAGTGAAATCCTAAAGGAAGATTAGATGTTATCTAGGCTGGGGGGATGGTAGAGATGCTCCCTGGAGAAATAGGACCTACGGAGGGAGAATAGCACCAGCACAAGTGAAGGCCCTGGAATAAGAAGGAGGGTAATACTTTTAACAAATCAAAGGAGAAAACTGTGGGTAAAGGGCGGTAGGCAAAGAATGACTCAAGATGTGCCTGGTGATGCCAAATGGGGCCCCATCCTGCAGGTCTTAGAGGAGGGGTGTTAGTCCGAGAAATGACATTACCAGATCTATGTGCCTTTAAAAAGCTCACTGCGCATGCAGTGTGCGGAACAGAGGGAAGGGGTAAGGGAGTAAGTGGGGGGATTAGATAGTCTTTTTCAGAAGTCCAGGTGAGATGGTGCCCTGGATGTGTCTCATGAACAGAAAAAAACAGATTTAAAGAGTTACATAAAAGTGGAGAGTCTGTTCTAGTTTCTGGGCCCAACAAGTACCACTTAAAACAATGGTATCAAACAGAATTACATTATAGGATTCTCAATCTGGATAGCAAGACTGCAATTGTCACCACAAAAACCAGTATCTCATGGTTCCCAGATATTAGAAATCATGACCCAGACATTTGAGGCTTTCCAGATCCCAGATAAGGGGCTCTGGGGTTGCACTTAGGGACCCTGCCTACTGACTAAGAGACTCAGGCAAAGTGGTAAAACAGCACCTGCTCCCACCCATTTTTTAATCACAGATTTATACAAGTTGAGGTGTTAAGTAAGGCCTGCATGAAGGCAGGGAAAGAGACAGCTGGTATAGTTGGGTTTCTTCTGTCACCTATTGTGAGTCCATGCATATGTCTAATTAGGCCATAGCCTACAAAACTTTACTATTCTACAAAGCCTTCTCAGGCATTCACAGAATAAGAGAAATGAAAAAATGATTCATTTTATCTCAGGATAAATATCTCTCCTGGAGGAATATTTAATTTAGCAATTATCAATATAAAAGAAAACTAAGCAGAAGTCAGGTGCTGGATAAACATTTGTATATATTGCTCCTTATAGTAACGTCAGTTAATTTTCTTAAAGATACATTAACTTCCATCAAACAAATTATCCACATGAGGTTTACACTTCCAACAGTAATTATTTTTTTTTAATGTGATTTCTTTTTTTTTTTTTTTGAGAGAGTCTCAAGCTGTTGCCCTGAGTAGAGTGCCATGGCATCATAGCTCGAGCAACCTCAAACTCTTGGGCTCAAGTAATCTTCTTGCCTCAATTTTTTTATTTTTAGCAGAGATAGGGTCTTGCTTTTGCTCAGGCTGGTCTTGAACTTGAGCTCAAGCAATCCACCCGCCTGAGCCTCCCAGAATTCTAGGATTAGAGGCATAAGCCACCGTGCCCGGCTAAGTGTGATGCTATTAATTTATAATAGGTGTCATTTATTTGGACATTTAATTATGCCATGTATTATACTACTGAAATGTTTTGTGTGATTGTAAATTATCTCTTTAAGATAGAATAAAGAGGTAAGATATAAGGTATCTGAGAAGGTAGGAGAGTATACCTTATTCTTCATTTGCATCAGGACAACCTGGCAAAGTAAGACTTAAATTGTCATTAGTGCATAAATTACTCTCAATAACCAATATATGATGTGAATAAATTTAACTACTATTATATGCACATATTTAGTGGGAGGGGCATAGGAAGGATGAAGTGTATACTTGACTAAATCATCTTAGCAGATGCAATGAGAGAATAGGCAAGAAAGTTGAAGATTCTAATAAAATATGGGTCATGCAGTTTAAGGCTGACAATGGAAGGAAAAGCAGTAGGGAGGCTAATTTCTAAAGCTCCTTCCAAAGTTTTCTCATGTGAACATAGTGGAACACATGATACCAATGACTCCTAAATAGATGTGCTGCAAATAAGAAAGCTGGAAGTCCTGGGCATCCAAGTTTAACAAGTTTCTTTACTGAAGGGACGAAGCAGAGCCTTTTCTATATAGCACTCAACAGAGTTAAATCTCCAAAGCCTGAGAATAAATACTGTTGGGCAAGGCACCTTTAATTACTATATCCTTTCCCAAAAGAGTGCTTCATAAAACAGTTTGGGAGACTCTAAGCTTGTGAAAAATTCTGAGATTCTTGTAGGATATTTGGGTCAGAGTCACTGTAGAGATTTACCGTAAGAGTCATATCACATATCACCTTTTCAATCTTTCCTAATCCTTACATGCTCCTAACTAGAGATCATTCCTGAAACTTAGAAATGGACAAAATAGGGAAACCTAAGACAAATCTGGAGAATGAAGGCTCACCCACCAAAGGCTCCACTTTGCTGTTAAAGATACTTCCTATTATGCACGGAGCAAATGGGACCCAGTCTCTCTCTACTGACCCAGGGCTGCAGCTTCCCACAGAGAAAATCCTGACAAAATGATGTGGTTTTGTCACTGATCTGCATAATTGTTTACATTATATAGTGTTATTTCTTTTTAAAACACGATCAAGGTGCAACATAAATTCAATGTTAATTAAAGTAATAGTTTAAGTTTCACAGGAATGTGCTTTTTTGCATATGTGAATGAGTCCGAATGTGATAAATACTTTGGGGATAAACTAGAAGTCTGCATAAAATTATTAGGTTAAAAATCATAACAACTGGTTTTTTAACCATTAGTGACAAAAGGTGTCGCATATGATTGGCATTAAAATTTAAAATTTACCTCTTTCACTGGCATCATCTACGAGAACAATTTCTTCTATCATGTGTCTTGGAGAGCGATTAATGACGCTATGGACAGTCCGCAGAAGTGTGCTCCAAGCCTCATTGTGGAAAACAATCACCACACTTGTTGTAGGAAGATTATCTGGATACACCTTTGTTTTACACCTAGAGACAAAGCAAATGCCTTTATAAAAGTGACTGTTATGATTGCACAATAAATGAATCTGGACTAGAAGGGGGTGACAGAACCACAAAAGCAATTTGCCCAAGTGGTGGAACTCTTGGTACTCTTTCATTTATTTAAGTTTGGGTTAATGCTGCAAGTTTAATAAACAGTTTCTATTTAAAGTCATATCTATATACAGATTAGAGCTATTCTGAAGATATCATTTGTATTCTTAAAACGAAGCACCCTTTCCTGATGAGTATTTTCAGTTGATTCATTTTAACAGAGAATAAAATAAGGCTGTATATCAATCCCAATCCAAATGTATTTCAAGAATCTAACTAGACAAAAAGTTAAAACCACTGGAATTTACTCAGTGGAATAACCTAAACAAAAATATACCTTCCAAGAAGGAAGAGAAATAAGACAGGTATTTTTTACTGATACCTACTATGTATTAGGCTCTTTTCTGTCTTTTTTTTTTAAGAGACAGAGTTTCACTTTGTCACCCTCGATAGAGTGCCATGGCCTCACAGCTCACAGCAACCTCCAGCTCTTGGGCTTGGGTGATTCCCTTGCTTCAGCCTCCCGAGTAGCTGGGACTACAGGCACCCGCCACAATGCCCGGCTATTTTTTTGTGTTGTTGTTGTTGCAGTTTGGCCAGGCCTGGGTTTGAACCTGCCACCCTTGGTATATGGGGCCAGTGCCCTATTCACTGAGCCACAGGCACTGCCCTGTATTAGGTTCTTAATCTTCCTAGTCATTCAGTAAGGCAGATACCTGGAGCCACAATTCATGGAGGAGAAACCGAGGATAGAACAATGATGAGGCAGCAGGGACTGAGGGAGGCCTCACAGCCCAGGTCCTGATGACCAGACTCCTGCTGCTGCTGCCTCCCTCAGTACAGTTCAACACCCAACTTGCTTGGTAAAGCCAATTTATGCCTGAACATGCAATCATCAGAAAGACCAAATACATCCAAAATGCATAAATTAACTGCATGTTTCTCTCGCTTTGTTAGGCGACCTGCTCTATTCTTTGAACCTTGTTAGTTGAAACTACTAAAGAACAGGCGCTGAGGGAACAGTAACAGCAGTAAGTACCCAGATCAAGGGATGTGTTTTGGAACAGAAGGCCCCTAAACAACGCATAAATAACACTCTTAGTATATATTGTACAAGCTGCTCCAGCATCCACTTTCTTCCTCTCCTCTGTATCAAGTGCCCCAAGTGCTCCAGGTGATTACGCATCAATAGGGGTGAGAAAAACACCAAAAGTCTTTGACGTGGCTAAAACAAACCTTCTGAACACACACTCTACCCTAGGTTGGCTGGCAGATGGAAAAAAACAGAAAAGGGAAAGATAAAAGATGCTAAAGTAAAGGGGCTGGAAGAGGGAGAGATGGAAGGAGAGGGCACCGCAGCCCTTGTCCCTCCCTCTTCATCCTCTTTACCACTCCCCAGCAGGATCCTATTGCCAACAACCTCACCATCTATGCACTGATCCACAAGAGCTCAGCCTCACGTCCGCTTCACTGTCCAGCCCCCTCTCACTCTGTGCTCGCTCTAAGAGCCACAAGAAGGCCCACAAAGTGCCTCCCTCTCTGCTGCACCCTCCCTCCAAGTCTGGGCTAAAAAGGGGAGGCCCCAAAGACTAGCTGTCTAGGCTACAGGAAAAAAACGTGTTCTTCTTATTCCTGGTGATATTTCTGAAAATAGATTCCCACCAAAACTCTGTTATAAATTTGTGTTATTGGCTTGGCACCTGTAGCTCAGCAGCTAGGGTTACAGCCACATACACGAGGGCTGGTGGGTTCGAACCCAGCCCGGGTCTGCCAAACAACAACAACTGCAACAAAAACATAGCCAGGTGCCTGTAGTCCCAGCTACGTGGGAGGCTGAGGCAAGAGAATTGCTTAAGTTTGAGGCTGCTGTGAGCTGTAACGCCATGACACTCTACCAAGACATAGTGAGACTCTGTCTCAAAATAAAAAAAAAAAAAAACATTAATAAATGCTGTGTTATAAATGTGTATTACTAAACTGGTGGCTAGATTATTTATCTACATAATGAGAGATGTGTTCAGTTTCACCCTAGGTGAGCAAGCCGGGACACTCAGTGCTTTTCTGTGAAGAAGCATCCTGGACGCCTTACTCAGACTCCTGGAACAAGACTTTCAGGAATAGTGAGTGTATGGGTAAAAAAGAGCTTCTTGCATCAGTTAGCTGAATTATAATATGTCATATATAATCTCTTTTTCCAAGTTAATGCTACTTATTGTTATAGTAGAATTGGGAAGCAGAAAACAGCCAGGGTGGCTATGTAGCTGCTAGCTTACAAAATGAAGAAAATAGTATCAAGTGAGACAAAGAAGAGGGTTGGGCAAAAGGTACAGTGTACAAACAGGGCTGACAGCCATGCCCATGGCTAGGAGGCAGTAAGGAAGGCAGAAAACCAGGAGACAGCATGTTCTGCAGAAGAAAAATGACAAGCCAAATTCTTGGATGATACACAGAAGAATTAAATTCTTAAAAGTGTATGAAAAAGAAGTACGACCTTAAGAACACTAAAATGAAATGGAATGGAGGCCAGGAGCAGTGGCTCCTAGCACTCTGGGAGGCCAAGGTGGGGGGATTGCTTGAGCTCAGGAGTTCAAGACCAGCCTAAGTAAGAGTGAGATCTTGTCTCTACTAAAAATAGAAAAACAACCTAGCTGGGCATTGCAGTGGGCACCTATAGTTCCAGCTACTTGGGAGGCTGAAGCAAGAGGATCATTTGAGCCCAAGAGTGTGAGGTTGCTGTGAGCTATGATGCCATAGCACTCTACCCAGGGCAACAGAATGAGATTCTGTCAAAAAGAAAAAAAAGAAAGAAATGGGATGGAAAGTCAGAAAGAGAAGCAAATAAATTCCAGGATCCAGAAGAACAGATGACAAAAAGGAAATTCCTAAACCAGTTAATTATTCAGTGAATGCAATAAATTAGTAAAGAATAATAATCTCTCAAAGCAAATAAAAAAAAATAAAGAGAATACAGAAAAATCATAATGACTTTCAGAACAGCTATGAACACATGCTCACAGTCACAGGCTTGTCACACACCTCTACCTGGAACAGCCATAAAGCAGTTGAGAAGAACCAGAGAGCCTTTCAGCATTCCAGCTAAGACTTTCCAATCATAAAACCCCCTGTCCATGGGACACAGACCTGAGGCTGAGCCACAGGCAATGTTTAGGAGGCAGCTTTCCTTCTTCCTGCTTCAATTGAGTTTTTCACCCTCAGGAAAACTAGCCAATGTAAGATTATGTTAACATTAAAAAGTTAGATGTAAGTTTAACAGCAAGGTCTGGTTTAGGAATAGAGGAACGTTCTAATCTTTTATTGAAACACATACATACAAAAAGTTGACAAATTATAAGTGTATTCCACAAAGTAGCTGCATCAAATGGCACCCAGATGAAGAAACAATATTCCCAATGCCCCAGAGGCTCCTTTATGCCCCTTTCCAAGGTAACCACTGTTAGACTTCTACCAGTATGTATTAGTTTTGCCTGTTTTTTTTGAACTTTATTTAATAATATAAAGAACTAGTTTTCAAACCTTGAGTTATAACCCCCATACACATTTAGAAGACCCCAAAAAGCTTTTATGGGTTGTAGCTACTGATGTTTACTGCTTAAGGTCAGGAGTTTGAGACCAGCCTAAGCAAGCGTGAGAAATCAGTCAGGTGCAGTGGTGTGCACTGGCAGCCCCAGCTACCTTGGAGGCTGAGGCAGGAGGATTGCTTGAGCCCAGGAGTTTGACGTTGCAGTGAGCTATGACAATGCCACTAAACTCTAGCCTGGGTGAGACAGTACGACAAACAAACCCAGTAATATGAAAAACACAGGAATCCACAAACACATACTGTGTTAGATAGCAGACGTGCATCATCACTGTCATGTAGTATGTCCATTATTCTTTCCCTGCCTCTTAGCTTCAAATATACCTTTCATTGCCTCCTCTGTGAAGAGCTGGTCCCTACTCACCATTTCTGCTTTGCAGCAGGCATGATGTACATACAGTTTTGCCAGAAGAGGGTACTGGAGGGACACTGCAGTGGAAGAAACTCCCCTTCCTAGTTTTGGTGTGTTGTCGTCTTCTTCCTACGGTGTGGTGCCAGGAGAGTGTGGATGACACCCAGCCCATCTACTCACTGAGTTTCAACAGTACTCTCACAGGCAGATTTTCAGTGACTCTCCCAGGTACCCCAACAGTTGGCTACCCAAAGGGGGTTCCCGTTTGCCAATTCTGGCTCTGATTTCCTGCCCAAATGCAAACCAAAGTGTATCTTCTGCTTGCAAGTCTCCACTGCGAAGGGTACTGTGCAGGTCTGGCCAAGGGCAACCAGCAAACTTGGTCCACCAATAAGCATGGGGCTCATAAGTGTATTCCAAAAAACTTTAGAAAAGGAGCTTCCTTCTAAGGTTTTCCTTCCTTCTTCAATACTCTCCCTTAACCCTAAGATATTATTTATACTTATGTTTACCCCATTATAGTTAATAATTATTTAAATTTAACTTTCCCTGTTTAAATTATTATGTGCTTTCTATCTTCTGCCTGGGTGCTAACCCATATAGCTTCTTAAATTCCATGATATTTACTCGTCGAAGAATAAAAGCAAAACAGGCAAACAATTTCCTAGTATCGTCATGGAAACTATTCTGACCCTGCAGGTCCTTGAAAGGGTCTCAGTAACCCTCAGAAGTCTGAGGACAACACTTTGAGAAGTACTGATACAGAGTATACATATTCTTTTGTGTCTGAATCATTTCATTCAACATAATGTTTGTACAACATCCATGTTGTAACGTGCAACAGTTTTTTTTTACTGTTGCATAGTATTCCATGAATATGTAAGTTATTTTTCCATTCTACTATTAAGAAACATTAGTAGTTTCCAGTCTGAGCTATTATGAAGAATGCTGCAATCACCACTCACGTACATGTCTTCTGGTCATTATGGGTATACATTTCTGTTTTGTTGGGCAACAGGGTATGTAGAAGCTCAGCTAGAAAATACTATGAAACTGTCTTCTAAAGACAGTATAACAATTGACGCCATGTGTTAGAGTTCCATGTGCTCCACATACTCACCAGTATTTGATATTGTGTCATTTTTTCATAAAAAGACTTTTGTTTAGGGGAGAGGAAGAGTAGTAAGTTCTATGAGTTTTAGTGTTCAGATTCTGTATGGAAGCATACAGTGTGTATTTTTTTTTTTAGACTGACTCCCACTATGTTGCCCTGGGTAGAGTGCGGTGGCATCACAGCTCATAACAACCTCAAACTGGGGCTTAAGCAATTCTCTTGAGTCAGCCTCCCAAGTAGCTGGGACTACAGGTGCCCGCCACAATGCCTGGCTAGTTCTTGGTTGCAGTTGTCATTGCTGTTTAGCAGGCCCCGTCTAGGCTCGATCCTGCCAGCCTCGGTGTATGTGGCTGGCGCTCTACCCACTGAGCTACGGGCGCTGCCTACAGTGTATAATTTTCGAGACCGATTTCTTTCACTCAGTATTGTGTCTCTGAGATTCATTCAAGTTGTATGACCAGTAGTTTGTTACCATTTATTGATGAATAATATCCACTGTATTGATACATCAGTTTATCCACTCACCTATTGTTTCCAGTATGGGGCCATTAGCAATAAGGATGCAATAAACATTCATGCACAGATTTTTGTGTAAACATGTTTTCACTTCTCTAAGGTAAATATCCAGGAATGGGTTTGCTGGGTTACAAGGTCAGTATAACTTTATAAAAATGGCCCAACTCTTTGCCAGGGACTACAGCACTTCACATCCTCCCCAGAAGTGTATGACGTTCCCTACTGTTCTGTATCTTTGGCAGCACTTCATACTAGCATTATTTTTTAGTGTAGCCATTTAAATAGGTACAGAGTGGTAACTCATTATGGTCTTTATTATTAAATATAGCTGTGTACAACAGTGCAATCAAGGGGTAAAATGTGCTGGTTTCATATACAATCTTAACTATTTTCATCAAACTGATTAACATAGCCTTCTTGGCATTTTCTGTTATATGAAGACATTTGTATTCTGCATTTAGTAAGGTTCGCCTGTACCCTTCTAAGATGCACCATAGGTGTGGCCCCACCAGTTTCCTTCCCTCCACCCCCACCTCATCCCTCCTCTCCCCACCCATGCCCCTTTCCCCATATTTTTGTGCTATAGTTGGGTTATACCCTTCATATGAAAGCTATAAATTAGCTTCATAGTAGGGCTGAGTACATTGGATACTTTTTCTTCCATTCTTCAGATACTTTGCTAAGAAGAATATGTTCCAGCGCCATCCATGTAAACATGAAAGAGGTAAAGTCTCCATCTTTCTTTAAGGTTGTGTAATATTCCATGGTATACATGTACCACAATTTATTAATCCATTCATGAATCGATGGGCACTTGGGTTTCTTCCATGACTTAGCAATTATGAATTGGGCTGCAATGAACATCATGGTACAGATGTCTTTGTTATAATGTGATTTGTGGACTTCTGGTTATATACCTAGTAAAGGAATTATAGGATCAAATGGCAGGTCAATTTTTAGATCTCTAAGTATTCTCCAAACATCCTTCCACAAGGAACGTTATTAGTGTGCATTCCCACCAGCAGTGCAGAAGTGTTTTCTTTTCTCCACATCCACGCCAACATCTCTGGTTTTGGGATTTTGTTATGTGGGCTAATCTTACTGGAGTTAGGTGATATCTCAAAGTAGTTTTGATTTGCATTTCTCTGATCATTAAGAATGGTGAGCATTTTTTCATGTGTCTATAGGCCGTGCGCCTGTCTTCTTTAGAGAAGTTTCTCTTCAAGGCCTTTGCCCACCCTGTGATTGGATCACTTATTCTTTCCTTGCTAATACGTTTGAGTTCTCTGTGGATTCTGGTTATTAAACCCTTGTTGGAGGCATAACCTGCAAATATTTTCTCCCATTCTGAGGGCTGTCTGCTTG
>CAUYON010187630.1:0-19728 GCA_963573935.1 Arctocebus calabarensis
TTGTGGCAGGCGCCTGTAGTCCCAGCTACTTGGGAGGCAGAGGCAAGAGACTCGCTTGAGCCCAGGAATTGGAGGTTGCTGTGAGCTGTGATGTCATAGCACTCTATCCAGGGTGACAGCTTGAGGCTCTGTCTCAAAAAACAAACAAACAAAAAAAACCACCCAGTGAGGGCGGCCCATATACCTAGGGTGCCAGGTTCAAACCCAGCCCCGGTTGAATTGCAACAACAACAAAAATAGCCGGGTGTTGTGATGGGTACTTGTAGTTCCAGCTACTTGGGAGGCTGAGGCAAGAGAATTGCCTAAGACCAGGAACTGGAAGTAGCGCAAGCTGTGACAACATGGTACTCTGTCGAGGGCAACAAAGTAAGACTCTGTCTCTACAAAAAAACGAACAACAACAACAAAAAACACTCATTGAGGTGTTCATGATCGAGTTCATGATTGAGTTCATGCTCGATCTTCAGCACAGGAATTTAGGCAAACAGCAGAGGCCTATGACATGATGAGTGACCCTGTAAAGAGAAGCATCTATGACAAATTCAGAGACTAGGGCCTGAAGGATGGGATTCCTATGCAGTTTGGATCCCAGACCCCATGGACAACTGGTTAAGTCTTTCATGGTAACCCTGAAAAGGTTTTCCATGAGTTCTTTGGGGGTAACAACCCCTTCAGTGCGTTTTTTGATGAAGAAGGAAGTGAGATGGATTTGAACTTCAGGGGGCTTTGGGGCCAAGGAGTCAAGAAGCAGGACTCTGGCTCTTGGCGCCTGTAGCTCAGCGGCTGGGTGCCAGCCACATACACTGGAGCTGGGGGGTTCAAATCCAGCCCCAGCCTGACAAACAACATGACAGAAAAAAAAAAAAAAAGAAAAGAAAAGAAATGGCTGGGTGTTGTGTTGGGTGCCTATAGTCCCAGGTAATTGGGAGGTTGAGGCAAGAGAATCAGAGAATCACTTAAGCCCAAGAGTTTGAGGTTGCTGTAAGCTGTGATGCCACAGCACTCTAGTGAGGGCAACATAGTGAGACTCTGTCTCAAAAAAAAAAAAAAAAAAAAGAAGCAAAGAAAAGAAAAGAAGAAGAAGTTCAGGACCCCCTAGTTGAACAGGACCTTTACCTGGAGGACTTATTTTTTGGCTGCACCCCAAAATTCAAGATCTTGTGAAGGGTGCTGAACAGGGACCGCCACTCCTCCATCATCAAGGACAAGACTCTAACTATCACTGTGAAGTCTGGTTGGAGGCAGGGCACAAGTATTACCTTTGAGAAGGAAGGGGACCAGGGCCCCAATATCATCCCACGGACATCATCTTCATTGTAAAGGAGAAGCTACACCCTCGCTTCTGCAGGGAGAATGACCCCTTCTTTGTGTACCTCAAACCTCTGGGCAAGTAGAAACTTTTCCCAGGTTCTCACCTGCTGCACCGTGGAGGTGAAGACCCTAGATGACAGTGTGCTCAGCATCCCCATCAATGACATTATGTAGTGAGTCCATCTTCATTGGGCCCCACAAGCCAATAATAGAGCTGGCCTGGGACATAGTGTGTGGTGTCAGACAGGTCTGCACCTAGCACATGGGAGCCCTGCTGAGGGGGTGAGAGAGGACTGAAACCCAGCTCACACTCTGGCCTGGCTGTGGATTGCATTCATCTGGCAAAAGGGATGCACCTAATTTTCACGAGCTGCTGCAGGGGCTAGAGGCCCCCCGGGTTGGGTAATCCCTGGTGCCTCCATCCCCCAAACCGTTCATTAGAGCTTTGAGTTGCATCAGCCCCTGAGTTCTTTTCCAAGAAAGGCCCTCTGCCCCATTCCAGGGTCTGCTTACCTTCCTCCTTCACTCTGTTTCCCATATCTAAAACAAGATTTCCAGAATCTTCCATCAGAGATTCAGCATAAACAGGCTTTTCAGGGATCAGGCTGTTTGGAACAAGCCAGTCTGCTCTCCCTCCCACCCAGTTCTGGATGATAAGAGCCTGTCTAGGCGGAGGCTGTACTGACTGTTCCCTTGCTGGGTTAGGGACCTGTTAAGGTACCACTCCCGGGTGCCTTCTGAGCTTCCTTCTCTTACTGTCTCATTCCCAAGTACTTCAAGAGGGTGCCGAGTGAAGGGACGCCGTTGCCACCAAAAAGGACTCTCTCAAAAAGGATTCCACCAAAAAGGAGAACTCTTCACCTTCTTTGACATCCAGCTCCCCAGCTGCCTCACACCCCCTTGCTGCACCAAGCATCGCTGACATACCTGGTGGGCCGAGGGTTACAGCGGGGTCGGGGGAGGCTGGCCAGGCCTTCCCTGGCCCCTCCAGCCTCGGGGTGTGCCGGGGAGCCAGCCTGCTGCACTGATGTGAGACGAGGAGGGGGGTGGCAAGGGCTTAAACTGACACAATGAAGACCTATTTCCCTTCAAAAAAAAAATTAATTAATTAATTAAATAAATAAAATGCCTTGTTACAAGTTCTGGATTTGTAGATATCAAATAGAATAGGAGAATTTGGAATTGGTAATCCCTAGAAAATAACAAGAAAAAACATTCAAGCATTTTATGACACTAAAAGTGCAAAATTATCTCACACTCTGGAAATGATAGCGGTATTACTGTGAGTACTTTTTCTGTGGTTTTTCCAAATGAGCTAGTATCCCAATTAAAAAATGTTTAGATACTGTAAAAGTCTTTTTTTCTCCCCTTTCTCCTAAAGGAGTTGTATTTACTTATCCATATCCACAATCATCACGAACAAATAATTTCTCTGACGTAATGGCTTCCCCCCAAAAGTTTTAATGTTGCCCTGAGTAGCCCCTTTTCTGTATCACCTTCGCAGAATAGATGGATACTGAACAACTTTTGACTCGTAAGTTTGGAATAAGAATTATCTGATGGAAAAAAATACAACACAGGCAAACAAAGTGCAAAGACAGAAAGTACAAGGATGTTGAGGGCTTTCACCAGCTTGTGTGTAGTAAGTGTGTGGAACACAGACACCAGTGTGCGGTTCAGTGTCTGGTTTTAATTCTGCCAGCTTGCCTTTAGTTAAAAATAGATACAATGGTTGCCAGTAAATTTCCCTGAGAGATTATGGTGACAAAATTCCCATAGAAGGAGGAAACACCAAGCCATCTCAACACAATGTAGTTTCATTTTATCAGACTATTCAAACACTTGTATCTAATGCTTAAGAACCTGTTAGTAACCAAACAACATTGAAAAATGAGACCTTTTTACATTTTCCCAGGGCATTAGCAGCTCTTGCCTTACTGTGTCTTTATTTGTGAAAGTGACAGACATTCTTGGGTTGCTCTAATTACTCAGTCAAGGTCAGATCAACCCAATAAAGGAAGTGGCAATTTTCAAATCACTGAAGGACAAAATGTTAGCTGGAAAAGAAGCAGAATTTGGATGAGGTCCCAGAGCGTGCTGCTTTCCGTCCTCAGCTACTTGATATTTTTCTCTCCATAACCCCAGCTTATCTCTCTCACTCCCATACTGTTCTGTAACAAAGCATTTGATAAGCCTGGGATGGCAAGGTCTTTGGAACTCTGGGCCCTATTGCTACTATCATCTCTTGTGAGTGGCCTGCCTTTCTCTGATAAGTCTACCTTGTCATACTATGGTCTATGGATTTTCTTCCTTGGTGGAAGTTTCCAGCAGGCCTTAATAAACCACAAATTCAAGAGCATTGCACCTCTTATACAGGTCAAGAGACTCACTTGCCTCTTTTAGTGCTTCCATGGATAATTATGTAAATTTTTGTCTATTGTAACTCCCATTTCATCCTCAGTAAAACTACACAATTGGACAAAAAGCTTTCTCAGTGCAAGTCCAGCTTCAATATATTGTCTCTCAATTCTCCATGGGGCTGGGGAGTAGGGTCTAGCATAGAGTATAGATACTATGATGGTTAATTTTATATGTCAACTTGACTTGGCTAAGGGATGCCCAGATAGTGAACCATTATTTCTAGGTGTGTCTGTGAGGGCATTTCTGGAAAAAAAATTAACATTTTTATTAATAGACTGATCGAGCAAAGAAAGTTACCTTCCCAAAGCAGGTAAACATAATTAATTTTTTTTTTTTGAGACAGAGCCTCAAGCTGTCACCCTGGATAGAGTGCTATGGCATCACAGCTCTCAGTAACCTCCAATTCCTGGGCTCAAGTGAGTCTCCTGCCTCTGCCTCCCAAGAAGCTGGAACTGCAGGCACCTGCCACAACGCCTGGCCACTTTTTTTTGGGTTGCAGCTGTCATTGTTGTTTGGTGGGCCAGGGCTGGATTTGAACCCGCAAGCTCAGGTGTACGTGGCTGGCGCCTTAGCCCATTGAGCCTTAGGCGCCGAGCCAACATAATTAATTCTGTTGAGGGTCTAAATTCTCTGTCCCTGCTTGTCCTGAAACATCCATCTTCTTTTGCCCACTCCTGGTTCTTGGGTCTTTAGATCTGGACTGGGGGTTACCCAGCAGTTCCTCTGGTTCTCGGGCCTTTGAATTACAGCTCAGACTGAATTACAATCACATATTTTCTTGGTTCTGCAGCTTGGAAATGGCAAATAATGGTACTTCTTGGCGCCCATAATCATATGGGCCAATTAAAGACCTAAGTTTAAAAGCTAAACTATAAGACTCTTAAAGCATGAGGCAGAAGCGCCACAATACTGGATTTGGCAATGATTTCTTTGGTACAACAAAAAAGGCACAGGAAATACAAATGAATATTGTTTTTCCTTAAAAAGAAAAGAAATTCTGACCTTTGCTACAATATTGTTGACCTCTGAGGACATTATGCTTAGTGAAATAATTTATTCACAAAAAAGACTAATATTATATGAGTCCACTTATATGAGAGTACTGAGAATAGTCAGAATCAGAGACAGACAGTAGAAGAGTGGTTGCCAGGGGCTGGGAGAAAAGGGAAATGGGAAGTTATTGTTTAAAAGAATTCCAGCTTTGTAAGATAAAAAGAATTCCAGAGCTAGATGGTTGTGATGGTTATACAACATTAAGAATGTATTTAATACCACTGAATTATATGCCAAAAACAGATTAAGATAGTAAATTTTATGTGATGTATTTTTTTTAATCCCGAAACCTTAGAAGAACTATGTCATGTATATTTTAACACAATTATAAAAATAGGGAGAAAAATGGTGAACCTTAGGAGCATGAGTAAGATTAGATAGTGGCGGGTGAGAGAGGATTTATTTTAATGTTAAATAGTATCCTATAGTATTAATTTCACAGTGAAAATGTAATTGTGTATTTCAAGAGTAACATGTTAAAAAATACATGAATTCTCCAAAGGACTAGTATCTAGAATACATAAAGAACTCTTAAAACCCAACATTAAAACAATAACCAATTTGATTACAAAATGGGCAAAAGGCATAAACAGACATTTCACTGAGGAGGATATCCAAATGACAAATAACATCTGAAAAGGTGTTCAATATCATGAGTCTTAGAAAAATAAAAATTAAAACCATATGTAACTACACAGATGTGAGAACAGCTGAAATAAGGAACAGAGAAGACTGACACGGATGTGGAAAAACTGATTCTATCCATTGGTGAAAATAGAAAATGGTGCAAATGCACTGGAAAATAGTTTGCCAATTTCCTATAAAACTAAACCTTATGACCCAGCAATTGCAATCTTGGGCATTTAGTCCAAAGAAATGGAAATGTATTTCCAATAAAAAACATGTTTATAGCAGCTTTATTCATAATGGCCCCAAACTGGGTGGGTGAATAGTTGAACTGTGGTATTTGCAGAGAGGGGAATAGTATTGATACATAAAACAACCTGGATGACTCTCTGGATAATTATGCGGAATGAAAAAAGCCAACCTAAAAGTTGCTTACTATGTGATTCTATTTTTTTTTTTTTTGAGACAGTCTCACTATGTTGCACTCAGTAGAGTGCTGTGGCAGCACAGCTCACAGCAACATCAAACTCTTGGGCTTAATTGATACTCTTGCCTCAGCTTCTCGAGTAGCTGGGAGTACAGGCACATGCCACAATGCCAGGCTATTTTTTGTTGTAGTTGTCATTGTTGTTTGACAGGCCTGGACTGGGTTCAACCCTGCCAGCCCTGGTGTATGTGGCCAGCTCCATAAACTGCTGAGCTACAGGCACCGAGCTATGATTCTATTTTTATAATGTTTTTGAAGAGGTCAGGTTTTAGAGATGGAGACCAGATTAGTGGTTGCCAGGGGTTATGGAAAGGGAGGGGGGGTAGCTGGGGAAGCTGAGGAAGCTCCCCTGAGCCCAGCTCAGCTCAGAGCACAGACTCTGGAACCTCTGTAAGGGTTAGGATTAGGGTCAGTCTGGGGATCCCCAACTTCCCCCCACTCTCAGAGCCTCCAGAGCCCTGAGCTCTCTGCAGCATACTTCTTACTACGTCCCCCATCCTTTCAAACAGCCCTAGAGAAGATGTGAAGAAAAATTCATTCAACAACGCCCATAGGTGGCATCCAGCATCAGCAGCATCTGGAAGGCAAGCATAGCTATAAAGAAAAAAAAAAAAAAACTCTGCCTGATTATATCATAAGTACCACAAGAATTTCCCAAACAACCAAAGCAAATTCCTCAGCCTCTGCTATCAGCCAAGCAGAGGAACAAAAGCTTTCTGGTAGTTCATGCGTTCCCTTCACTGTTATTTATAAATTCCAGACATTTTCTTGATTGTTCTAGAGATTAGCAAAGTAGTTTCTTCCTCAATCTGAACTGTTCCCCCTTATCCAAAGTTGTTGACATTCAGATTTGGTCTGTAGGCTGCCAATAAGGATCTGTTAAGTGGCTTCCAAAAAGCCACATGCTACTTGACCCCATATTCATGGCGTTTACAGAATCCCAAGTGCGGTTATTAAAACAGATGCTGTTCATTTATATGCAGAGATTGTTTGATTTTGTCCCTTCATATGCTTAACCTCTGTGCTTTAGTTGGAGAAGGGAAGGAAATAATTATTTTCTTTCATCTATTTTTGTCATTTGCAATTATAATCACTCCTGTAGGAAGGCGTCTCTAAGAAGTTATTGCCAAGAGAAACAGGATTGAAAGGCAAAGCATTGGGGAGGCACCTGTGGCACTGGCCCCACCAAGGGTGACAGGTTCGAACCTGACCCCGGCCAAACTGCAACAAAAAAAGAAAAAACAAAGAAAAGGCCAAGAAACTAGCACCTGCTGCTCAGCTGGCTTGTCTCTGTCCGGCTGGGCTTGTGCTATGGGATCCCAGGCATGCTGCTGGCTTAGGCTTATACTGACTGGATTCTTACCTTTCCTCTCTCCTTTTGATTAAAAATAATGACACAAATAGTGGGAGCTCGGAGCTCCCACTGGGAGCTGCCCATAAAGCAGCTCCAGACCAACCCATGTGAAAAATCAGCCGAGATGGTGGCACATTCCGATTTTACTTCCTTGTTGGAGCAAAGGCACTCAGATCTTAATACAAAATTTGCAAGGAAATCTAAATTCCAGGTCAGATTTAAAATTCTGAAATCATTATCTTACTACCTTTTATTTTTGTGCAATCATTAAACATTTTTTCGGTTCACAGCGCTCTTTGGGAAGAATTACCCTGTGCCCTAGGAAAATGAAATGCGTGTGTTCACAGACATGTGTTATAAATTTTGCTTTATAATTTCTGGGAGCCATAGACCCTGGAAGCTACTCAAGGCAAACAAGGGATTAGATTACAAAATATTAGGTGATCAAGAGAAGGAAATAATCAAGTAAATAGGTAAAGCAAAGAAGTCTCTGCCTTGTGCCCCAAATTCTTAGACATGCTAAGAGAAGAAAAAAGTTTTTAAATCACTATACCTATGTTGGAATGAAAGGAGGAGGAGCTGAAGCGTGCCAGAGATTGAAAACGCTCTGTAGGCTGGAAAGCAGGAGGGGCTATGCCCCGAACTTGTGTAATAAGCACTACTAGAAAAGGTGCAGAGGCACCTGACATGCTCCAGGCCCAGGGGTGGTAGGTGGTGGAGCGGGAGGGCTCCAAGGCTCCTGGCAGGAGAAGTCAAAGTGGTCAGGTCCTTCCCTCCATTCTTTCCCATTCCCATGGACCAGAAGCAAACAATAGAGATATATATCTGTTAACAGGTGTGAGAAGACAGTGGGAACTTTTGTTAATTCTTTTTTTTTTTTTTTTTTTGAGACTGAATCTCACTATGTTGTCCTGGATAGAGTGCTGCGGTGGCACAGCTCACAGCAAGCTCAAACTGCTCGAACTCCTAAGTGATTCTCTTGCCTCAACCTCCCAAGTAGCTGGGACTACAGGCATCCGCCACAATGCCCAGCTATTTTTTTTGTCATTGTTGTTTTAGCTGGCCCAGGTGGGGTTTGAACCCTCCAGCCTTGGTGCATGTGGCCAGCGCTGTAACCACTGTGCTACGGGCGCTGAGCCAGACTGTGAGAACTTTTGGCTGCAGAGTCTGGATAGTACCAGGAAGCTGGTGACATCCAGGAAAGTACCCACACCTGGAAGGCAACAAATAGTCGACTCCACTCGACAGTGAGTCCCGCCGCTCCCCACGGTCAGGGATGAAGGCTGGGAACCACAAATATAGAACCAGATAGACTAAAGGGACTCTTACATAAAAAGATACTCAGGGAAAGGTCATCAAACATCTGAAAAGCCCAAAGGCAAATTCAAAAGTCAGAATTGCTCTACAGTGTAAATGCAATTAACAAAGCGAATTAAGTGAGATTTAGAATTAGTATCAATAATACCCTCAAGAAAATTTATTGTACCCTCAATGAATCCCCAACAATAAAAAAAAATTGAGGCTCGGCACCTGCGGCTCAACAGGCTAAGGCTCCAGCCACGTACACCTAAGCTGGTGGGTTCGAATCCAGCCTGGGCCTGCCAAATAACAATGACGGCTGCAACCAAAAAATGGCCGGGCATTGTGGCGGGCACCTGTAGTCCCAGCTACTGGGGAGGCGGAGGCAGGAGACTCGCTTGAGCCCAGGAATTGGAGGTTGCTGTGAGCTGTGATGCCACCGCACTCTATCCAGGGTGACAGCTTGAGGCTCTGTCTCAAAAAAAAAAAAATTGAGTTCAATGTAACCTGGTTCTTTGTACCCTCAATGAATCCCCAACAATAACAACAACAACAACAAAATAATAATAAAATGGAGTTTGGAAAAAAAAAAAAGAAAATTTAAAAGCAAGAAAAAGTTAAGCATCCGAGGAAATATTTCTATATATTTTCTCTGTTGCTTAAACCTAAGTAAGCCAGCAGCATAGCTGGGACCCCAAGGTTCATATAACATATTTATTTCTATGCTATAGTTCAGAAAAAGGAATATTCATAAATATTTACAAATAGTAAGCAAATACAATAGAAACAAACTCAACAAAAAATGGATGAGAATCAAGGAATATAAATAGTTTAAAGGGGAGAAAATATGGCCAATAAATATAGTAAAATCCACTCAATCTCATCACTAATTGGGGAAAGGCACACTAATTTGACAAAATTCCCATCTGGACTTACCACACTGAGCTGGGTTTGGTTATGGTACCGGAAGACTGTAACAGGACTTTTTCAGTTCGGAACATTTCTGTGGTGCTTTTGAGCTGCTCCATTCGTGACCGCTCTCATTTGGCAATCTCCTCAAGTCAGCATTTTACACAATACACTTCTTGTCTAAATAAGTGCCTTCAAAAATACCTTGAATCTCCTCGGTTCTGTATCCCTTCCCTAATGCCACACTGAGGAACAAAGCAGCTTGCTGTTGGGGGAGTGACCCTACGTGGTCAGACATCAGCCCTGAGGGAGCCAAGCCGCCTGAGCCAGGCTCTGTCAGTGGCCCAGGCCTACTCTGAGCACAGGCATTTCTGGCGGGGACCAAATGACCACTAAAGGGCTGAAAGCTCATCTCACCACGAATTCTATCTCCCTCTGACATTTTAAGTCTGTTTGCTTTTGTTTTTAATGTCAAAGGATGCTACATTTTAAGAAAAAATGATAAAGACTCCAAACATACATTGTATAAAAGTAAAATAACGGACCAGATTGTCCTGAAGTCTCAGTTACTTCTCCAACTGATAAAAACAAAAGGGAACAGATTTGAACACTAACTATGTGCCAGGCAAGTGATAAGAATGACAGCATTAGAATTATCATGGGTGAGGGAAATGAGACACAGAGAAATTACATAACATAGCCCCATGTTGCAATCTTTGTCGGTAGCAGAGGCGCTCTGCAAATCCAGGACTATTGCATCCAGGCGGCACTTTTAGCCACTATGCATTACTGCTTCCATTTTATTGAGTGTTGTAGCTCTGTAGCTGTGGCAGGAAACACAGTCGTCGTGGTCTCTGTCTTCCTGAGGCTTACAGATAGAAGGATAATTATGGGAACTAAGCATATGATTGCAATACAGAGTGATGGCTGGGTGCGGTGCCTCATGCCTGTAATCCTAGCACACTGGGAGGCCAAAGTGCGTGGATTGCTTGCGCTCAGGAATTTGAGACCAGCCTGAGCAAGAGCAAGACCCCATCTCTACTAAAATAGAAAAACTAGGCCCGCATGGAGCCTGAGGCAGGAGCATCGCTCAAGCCCAAGAGTTTGGGGTTGTTGGGAGCTATGATGCCACAGCACTCTACCCAGGACAATAGAGTGAGACTCTGCCCTCCACCCCTGGTCCCCAAAATGAAATGCAGAGTGACAAACTCTTTGACAGGGCTAGCACAGGATGATGGTGATTCTGAAACACAAGGAAGGAGCTTATAAAACAAATATCATTGTCAACTAAGCACTGTTTAGCTCAGTAGATCAGAGAAGGGTCTGATGAGCACCTACAGCCCAGTGAATTACACCAGGAAGGACCTGGGCTAGAAACCACAGAACTAGGACCAGCTTTCTTCATCATGGGATATTAAATGTATAGTAAGGAATTAACTTTACCCAAAGAGGGGTCTGAACTTTACCCTCAGCTCCCAGGAACTGGTCCCTAAGCCCTTGGACTATTGTGCCTGAGAAGAAGGTCTTACCCACAGGTCTTGGGCCACACCAGATAGTTTAACAACATGAGGACCTTGGGCCATGCATAATCAGCTCAACCTCCAGAGGGACCGGGAACACGGGGAAGTCATGCCAGCATATCCCTGGGGACAAGTCCCAGTAAAAACTCTGGACATCAAAGTTCAGTGAGCTTCCTTGGTTGGCACAGTGTCACACATTGTTGCCAGGATAAGTCGTCACTGTCCCCTGGGATAAGACAACTGAAGATCTCTCCTACGCATCTCTTTTAGCTGATTGAAATAGTATCCCGCCACTGTAAGAAACCGTGATCATGAATATACCGCTACCTAGAAGGAATTTTTGAGTCCTTCTAGGGAATTACTGAACCTGAGAGTGCTCTTCAGACCTTTGAACTTGCAATGAAGTCAGAAGTGAGTGTGATCTTATGAACTTTCCTAATTTTTCAGTTTTCATGATTAATCCTACAGAAGTCAGGTGATGGTTCTGGTCTTCAGTTGCACCATCTGGATAATGGAAACATGATCATATCTGACCTGCTAGCCCTCATAGAAGGAGTAATTCAAAGGATAATACAACTGAAAGAAATATATTTGAAAGCACTTCGTGAAACAATTCATAAAGAAATGATGATCATTGCTGCATGCTTTCTGTTTAAAAGAGTTCTAGATGAGAAAGTTTTAGACAGCATAGCTGTAGAAGTTACTGCTCCATGCTTTGGAGTCAGGTCTGGCTTTGATTCCCCTGTCTATCAATTATGGAGGCTTCGGGCAGGCCATTTAATCTCTTGGCTTTACACTAACTCTTCTATAACATAGAGGTAATAATATTTAGTTCACATATTGTTGTAAGAATTAAATAAGACTCAGTGCCTAACACACATCGTCATTATTGTTACTGTCATTTTTTACCATTGTCTAATCAGCTGTGGGAGTGGGGGTGCAGAAGCCCTGGCATAAACCGTAGTTACATGAATCTCAGTGTGTCATTGCTCTTTGTTTCACATTCTGCATTTTCCCATGTATATTGTGTTCCTGTGTATAATGTGCACCCATGTTTTTGACCCAAAATTTAAGGAAAAAAATCTTTGTTTTTAATTTTTTTTTTTTTTTTTTTTTTGCAGTTTTTGGCTGGGGCTGGGTTTGAAACCACCACCTCTGGCATATGGAGCTGGCGTCCTACTCCTTTGAGCCACAGGTGCCACCCTTTTTTTTTTTTTTTTAAATTGCAGTTTGGCCAGGGCTAGGTTTGAACCCCCCACCCTCAGTATATGGGGCCAGTGCCCTACTCACTGGGCACTGCCAAAATTAAGGCACCACCTTTAATTTTTTTTTTTTTTTTTTTTTGAGACAGAGTCTCACTATGTCACCCTCGGTAGAGTACTGTGGCATCACAGCTCACAGCAACCTCCAACCCTTGGGCTTAGGCAATTCTCTTGCCTCAGCCTCCCAAGGAGCTGGGACTACAGGCGCCTGCCACACAACCTGGCTATTTTTTTTTTTTAATGTTATAATTGTGATTGTTGTTTGGCAGGCCTGGGCTGGGTTCGAACCCACCAGCTTCGACGTACGTGGCTGGCACCTAGCTGCTGAGCTACAGGCGCTAAGTCTGTTTTTAATTTTTTAATTCAAAATGTCGTTATCTGTTTAGGTCCTTCTTTTGTATTATAGAGGAATTTTAGCATTTATATTCTACATATGATAGTACAAGAAATCTTCTGTGAGCAACTACAAAACACAGACAAGTACAAGGTAGGATCAACTGTGTAGAAATTCATCATGTTAGATATAGACCCTACCCACACAATTCAGAGATTGTGATTGTAGAGGCCCACAAGTTAGTGTGAAAATATCTACCTTGAAATGTTGACACTATGGAGCTGGAAAGAGAGGTTAGGCAAATTTTGTTCCTGAAATTAGGGTGGTTTTATGTGCCCTGTCCTGTGTGGCTTGTAGAACTGCAAGTCTCTCAGATATGTGCATTACTTCAGTAGCCTCAGTGTGGTCCCAAATAAATAAATAACTATTACACAAAGAAAATAGTCCATGGTGATGATAATGTTCAACCTCGGATGTCAATATTTAAGTTAGGTTCTGTAGGAAGCAGATGTGAAGATGGAATTCGAAGCTCAGGAGATTTATTGGGATAAAAGGGAGGGACTTCGAGGAGGCAGGAAAAGCCTTCAGACTGCAGTGCAGGCCTGACACCTGGGACCGGAGAGCAGGAAAGAAGAACGCGAGAGAAGAGCCTCACATTACAGTGAGCCCTGAGAAAGTGAGTCAATCTGGAAAGGTTGCCCGTTAGATGAGTCCTGATCAGACAGGACTGTCTCTCGTCCCCACCTTGCTCAGGCACTGGCTGAGCGGTGCTGGAGGAGCACATGGCCCTGGCATGGACAGTTAACTACTCTGACCACGGCCAGTTCTCTCTGGGTGGGAGATATGAGCTGTGCATGCTCACACCTGCCTCAGGTCACCTCTGCAGCTGCACGGATCCTCTACTTCGTATTTCAGAGAACTGTAGGCTCCTCTGTCTGATGCTGTGACCTGAATCTTCATTCCTGCGGGGTCTGAGCCTTTGGTAATTATACCCACTTCAGGCCTGGGTTGCTGCACATGTCCAAGCACTGTTTCAGTGGGCAGCGGTTCCCAAGAAGAAGCGAAGTGGATTGCCTGGGTTACACGTGTATTCTGCCTTGCTCTCATGTATGTATGAGCATGAGACGATCCTCATCCTGTTGTTCAGGGTCAATTCACCCTGGACTCTTCTTGCTAGTGCATGAATGCAAGGAGTCCACAGTCCTCTGGTAGTACCCATAGCGGGTAGTTCAATGGAACCCTTACCGTGTTCCCTCGCGAGAGTATGCCGCGAGCAGTACTAGGACCTCTAACTCCACAGTTTCCCAGAAAGCATAAAGTCCCTCAAAGTGTCCCTTGGAGTGATGACAAATGGGGCCTCTTCTGGTTCTGCCCCTAAAGCATCAGAAACTTGGATGCTTCCTGTAGGGGTACAGCACCATGTAGAGGTCTCTGATTTAGTGTCTATATTGCATCCTAAAGGATGGCACCCCATCTTTGCAGAGTATTGTCTCCAAAGTGGAGCCTCCGTTGCATCCTCAGAAGGCCACTGCAATCTTCATAAGACCAGTTGCTTTTGGATGGTGCTGTATGTGATATAAGGAGTGGATCCCATGGTCCTGGGCCTGGTGCCACACCTACTTCAATGTGAAATACTTTCCCTGGCTGGATGCTACGTTGAGCGGGATCTCACACCTGTAAATCAGGCATACTATAAGTTCCTGGAAAGGGATATTGGCTGAGGCTCTGTAAATTTAAAAAAAGCAATCTTATATCCAAAATAGGTATCTTTTTCTTGTGAAAATTAACTTTTGGTCCTTCTAGCATGGGAAGGGGTCAACATAATTTACTTGCCAACGAGTGCTATGTTGGTCTCCTGAAGGAATAGTGTCCTTTGGGGAACTCAGCTTGGGTCTCTGTTGCTGGCAAGTTGGACATTTAAAGATGGCAGTAGCTACGTCAGCTCTGAAGATGGGTATTTATACTGTTGAGCCCATATGTAGCCTCTGTCTCCACCATTGTGGCCACTCTGTTCATGTGCATGTTGCACCAGTTCTGGGACAAAATGTGAAATATGTTCCCTGGCCCCAAATCTTCATACTTTGTGCCCACTCCTCTCTGTCTCTGGTCTGCCAGTTCTTTTTCTTCCTGGCCCCTATTCCAGCTGACTGGGCCATTGGCCACTGTCCAGGTATCTATTCATGATCTCACCATGGGCTACTTTTTCTCCCTAACAGGGTCAATGACCAGTTTGCACTGCTCACAGCCCTACCTATTGGGAAGACGTTTGTCTCCACTATCTTTCAAGGCCACCCCTAAATGTGGCTATAAGGAAGCTGCTGTCTATTTTCAGGAATACATCCTAAAACTCATATTCTTCCTCCTTCTTCATCTGGCTGTGTGAGAAGAAAGGTAAGGAGAAGGAGAAAGAGAAAGGTGTAAGAATTTAATTTTAGGAAAGCTAGGAGGAAGAGAGCATCTTAAGAAGGAGAAAGTTGTCCTAAGTGTGAAAGTTTTTGAGAGTACAAGTCAGATGAGAATGGTAAAGGGTCTCTTTGATTTAGAACTGGCAGTGAAATTCAAAAGACAGTGGCTTGAACAGTAACTAGGTGATGACGGATGGTAACACTTTGAGATATTTTATTGTGGAAGAAAGCATAGTGCTATGGACTGAATGTTTGTGTCTTCCAGAAATTCATATTTTGAAGCCACACTCCCCAATGTAATGCTATCTAGAGGAGGGGGTGGGAAAGTAATTAGGTCATGAGCTGGGAGCCTCAGGAATGGGATTAGTGCCCTTATTAGAAGGAACATGAGAGAATGATTCCTCGTTCTGCCGACCAGAAGGCTCGCATCAGAGATGTTTCAATCTCCAAACGTGTGAGGAATAAATTTATGTTGCTTAAGACACCCCATCTGTGATTTTCCTTGGATCGAAAGACAGATTTATTTACTTTCTAGTAGACAATGTCTCCTTCTGGGGCAAAGTTCAGGTAGTCTTACTTCCCTTATGGAAGATCCAGGTTCCCTAAACCTGGAGTTCTTCTCTGTAATGTACATGATTACCTCTTCAGGTATCACTTGACATTCTTCATATTGTCCTGTAGGAATTGAGGCTCTAGGGACCAAAGTAAATAAGCTGATGCTTACTGATAAATTCATTTGTCCATGAACAAAACAGTGGATAGGATAACTGAGCAGAAAATCAACAGAAGATTTGAACAACATCATAAACCAACAAAACCGTACAGATATCTACTGGACACTCTACCCAGCAGCACTAGAATATATGTTTTTTAAGTGCCTATAAAACATCCTCTAGTATAAATCATGTGTTAGGCCATAAAACAAGGTTCAATAGACTTAAAAGGATTGAAATAATACAAATTATATTCTCTAATTACAATGAAATGAAGTTAGAAATTGATAATAGGAAAACTTACAAATATGTAGAAATTAACATAGTTTTAAGTAGCCATTGGATCAAAGAAGAAACCAAAAGGGAACTTTAAAAATATTTTGAGATTAGTAAAAATGAAGACACAACATACCAAACATCCTTTATGGGATGCTCCTAAAGTAATGCTTAAAAGTAAATTTATAGCTGTAAATACCTGTACTAAAATAGAAACAAGATCTCACGCCAAGAGCCTAACCTTGTACCTTAAGACACTGAAGAGTAAAGTAAACCTGAAACAAGCAGAAGAAAGGAAATAATAAAGATTAGAATGAAAATTAATGAAACACAGCATAGAAAAAAAACACAGAAAATCAAGAAAGCTAAAAGTTGGTTCTTTGAGATTAACAAAAAAATGCCAAACCTTTAGCTAATCAATAAAAAGGGTAGAGAAGATTCAAATTACTAAACTCAGGGCTAAAAGAGGAAACATCACAACAAACCCCAGAGAAACAAAGGACAGGGTGCATGAAAGTGGTGTTGGCAGATCTTCGGAAATGAAGGTGGGCACAATTTTCCTGTCTTCCAGCATCAGTCTATTGAGAACAGAGTGAAAAACTGCTTAGAAAGGCATTACCAAAAGCCCCTAAGCTTAGCAGTCTTAGAATTGCTTGGTTCTCTGCCAACTTAGGACGACAGGCGCTGCAGCCTACCTCCCCAAGCTGTTCCCTTCTCCCACTGGGAAGAGGACTTGGCGACACTAAAGACTTGGAGAGGGCCGAAATTATAATCAAAATGGAAACATTGCAGCAATTACACAAAAACAAAATGACCCACATAAATAAACCACATTCTTCATTCATATTTATTGTTTCAGGAATAGCAGGAATTGAAACCATGACCCACGCACAGCAGCACTGATGATGCAGATACTACTGCCCAGTCTGAGAATTATGGAAATTCGGATCTCTCCGGGCATCAGTCACAAAGGGGGTTTGATAGCCTTCCGGGGCAGCCAGAGGGCTTGTTACTAGAGCCTTTAGTAAACTCTACAACTGCTACTTTTGGATTATGACCACCCAGTTTAGGAATATGTAATATTTACTTAGTGAAATAAATCTGTATAATTGCACATGAGGACCCATGAGAGTAAAGCAAAGACTTGCACAGAGAGGAGCCTCTGTCCCATCGGTGTTGGCAAATCTTATTTTGCGATCCCTGCTTCAGAAAGGTCTGTGAATTGCCATTGATCTCCTCGGGCATAGGATAGTGTCAGCAGGGCCCTTCTGTCCTTCCAGTGAAAATGGCAAAATTAACTTGACCCCCCGATCACGTGCCGTCTGGAAGTGCAAATCTCTTCCCCTAATTTCTGCGACTGTCACGGGGTGGGATGCAGGTGGACACACTTTTCAGTCTCGCGACCTCTTCTGAGTCCCTCTTCCACGTCAGAGGTCTCCGTGCCTTTTGAAATCCCAACATCATCAACAAGATACGCTCAGAAAAATGTTTCGTCGAGATTTGTGGGAAGTGGGTAGGAGGAGTAACAAGGCAGGAAACAAACCCTTGCTGATAAAGGAGTAGGTTTCCCATTCTGAAAATAGCCCGTCCTCCCCAACCTTGGGGTTTCAGTGACGCTCTGCACCGGGTCCCCGCCGGTCTCCATTGCGTTTGCTCCGCTTCATTCTCCTATCCTCTGGTTTCCTTTTTCTCTCCTCTGTTCAGAACAACAAACCAACTCATCCCCTTCTCTCAGAGGAAGAGCTTTGCTGCTTCTCGGAAGATTGGCTCTTGTGAATGCATACTCGGGTCCTTGGAGTTTCACAGTCAACTTATTCCCAGTGACTTGGAATGTGACCTTGCAAATCAAATGGGGCTGGCGTGTAGGATCATGCCGGGCACGGCAGGGGATGTTGGGCCACCTGGTCAGATGCAGGCACAGGCATTCCCCAGGAAAGGGACCTACCTGAAGCAGGTGGAAGAAATGTGGTGCCAAGTAAAAAGCGAATGTTTCCTAGCTATTTCCTGAGGAAGAAAGAGTTAGTGGAACAGGCAAGAGAAAGAAAGAATGACAGATCCAGGTTCTCAGATGGGGCGAAGTATCAGGAAGGACAGGAAGGCTGGGTGTGGGGGCTCACACCTGCAATCAGAGCACTGCAGGAGGCCGAGGTAGGAAGAGTACTTGTTGCCAGGAGTTCAAGACTTGCCTGAGCAACATAGAGAGACCCCATTTATACAAACAATTATAAAAATTAGCCACACATGCAACTCTAGTCAGAGCTACTCAGGAGGCTGAGAGGCAGGAGAGTAGCTTGAGCCAGGTATTCAAGGTTGCAGGGAGCTCTGATCATACCACTGCACTCTAGCCTAGGTGACAGAATAAGACCCCGTCTAAAAACAAACGAACAAAACCCCAAGAAAACTAAAGTAGAGAGATTACTCTTTATCAGAGATAGCATGAAAGGTTGTAGATGAGACACATTTGTCCATGGCTAGCACAGTTAAGGGTTTGCTCATGCAAACTTGGGTTTTCTCACTCAAGTCAGGAATAAAGTCACCTGCTGAGTGAGGCCACAGTTAGGAGAGGGCCCAGTTTTGTGGTTTGAGATCACTAGTTACCAGCCTATCTAATTTATAATATTGTATACTCTTTCCCACCATTTTTGCCCAACTGTGGGTGGAATGAGACGTGAAAAATGATGACAGGAATCTTGGGCTGTGGTTTTGTGAGTCCAGTAAAATAGAAGGACACGAAGACAAGTAAGCAAACACAGTGGTGGACCAAAAGTGTCATTGAAGGAAAGAGTCAGATAGAAGAAAATTGAATGGTTCTAAAAAATGGACATAGGTAAGATTATATGGCAAACTAAACATAAAAATGGACATAGGTAAGATATATGGCAAACTAAAAAGTTTGCTGGCAGAGGGCACACTGTTAATGTTTAGCATATCAGTTGGGAAAATATTTTGAATTATGACATGGTCCAGAGTATGACCATGCGAACCATATTTGCAGATTGTAGATAAAAATCACTGGCATTGAGGAAGCTGAGGAACTCTAAAGCTAGGCTACTGGATGGATGGTGGTGGATGTTGGGGGTAGAAGCAAAAAATGCTGCTGTTATACTGAATAAACAAGTACCCAAATATATATGTGCACATAACACACAATCATGGTCAAACAAATCACTTAAAAGTGTTGAAGAAAGTTTTCTTCCTGGGTTTAAAATTGATAGTGGTATTCATGGGATAATTATAGATGAGAGCCTCCCTGGGCATGGTGTGGAGAGCGATGCAAAAGCTCTGGAAACTTTTGCTGTTTCTGCAAAGCACATCCTTCTGGGCAAGTGCCTCTAAGTTGACACTTTGTATCAGACTAGATTTTACAGATCAGCATCTTGCAAAGAGCAGTTTACCCATTCACAAGACTTCCACCAATTAAGGAAGGGGGGAATGTTCTCAGGCTACACCACCATTTCTGGCCAATCCTGAGAATGAAGATGAACCTTGTATTTTGCTTTTCAGTCACGACTCTTTAGGTTTCTTGGACAAAACACAAGAAAGGAACCATTCCTTAAAAAGAAGACATCCTGGCTTGGCGCCTGTGGCTCAACGGGCTAAGGTGCCAGCCACGTATACCTGAGCTAGCGAGTTCGAATCCAGCCCGGGCCCACCAAACAACAACGACGGCTGCAACCAAAAAATGGCCGGGCGTTGTGGCGGGCGCCTGTAGTCCCAGCTACTTGGGAAGCAGAGGCAGGAGACTCGCTTGAGCCCA
>CAUYON010187631.1:0-11082 GCA_963573935.1 Arctocebus calabarensis
CCAAACAACAATGACAGCTGCCACCAAAAAATGGCCGGGTGTTGTGGTGGGTGCCTGTAGTACCAGCTACTTGGGAGGCAGAGGCAGGAGACTCGCTTGAGCCCAGGAATTGGAGGTTGCTATGAGCTGTGATGCCACGGCACTCTATCCAGGGTGACAGTTTGAGGCTCTGTCTCAAAAAAAAAAAGCTAAAATAGACCAGTCGTATTAGACAAAAGCTGACACCATGCCTTTGAGTTTTCCTAAAAGAAATAGAGTATAGCTTATGTTCCTGAGTGATTCCAAGGAGAGGTCTCCAGAACAATCACTGTTTAGAAACAAAGCACATTATAGAATATATAGTAATACCATAGATTTAACATATTTGCGCAAAAGATTCCTAAGATACTGTCATGGAGCCAATAATTATATTGGGTTACATTTCAAAATAGAAATAATGTTATAGGTTTTGTCTCTTTAAATACCTCCAAGCAAATTTTCAAAGTTTCAAGAATTATTAAAAAAAACTCTTTTGCTATGATGATCTGAAAATTTTTTCCTTTTAATAATACAATGAATATATGCAACATAAGCATAACTAGAACATTACTAGTAATGTTCTACCCTTTCTTCTCCTGCTTGAATAACCACTAATTTCAATGATAAAACTTTTCTGAAGAACACTTCGGCTTTCAGACACTATCTATTACTCCCACCCAGCCATGCTTGCTCCAGGCCCCACACCCTTCCAAAATTTAGGGGTAAAACTAAACTTATAAAACATCAATTATCTGATTTTAAACATAAAATAAATCACTGAATCATATTAAAACAAAGATACAAACAGCAAGGCAGAAATATCATAGAAAGTCTCTATGGTGAAACAGAAGGGATCTAACACCCTACACTATGGACAGAAACTTTAATCATTGAGGCCAAGGGTGCAAGCAAGCTATTCTTCACACGCCAAATGCAGTCATCTGGAAGTAGCTTAACTGGCTCCTGTGTTAAAAAGGATTAGAAGGTCCCATCCTGGGTCCTAACCCAGCTCTCTTGGCCTACACAATGAGACACAAGACAGACTTCTAGACTTCACCAAAAATGGCCACCAAACCTGCGTGATTATGCCAACAAATTTTGGGAGTGCATCCTTGTGGACACTCAGGTGCCCTCCTGGGCTCATACTACCATAAATGAACCAATATCCCTCTTCCTCCTACCAACCCCAGTCAAAGTCTGATATTCAGAGGATATGTTTCACCGAGGAATCATGGTGTAGCTATAACAAACCAGTCCATAAACCACCCCAAAAGATACGAAGATGCCAAGAGTCACATGGTGAGGATGGCTTCATGATTTCTCCATTGCTGGCATTTCCATCACACCCAGATCATTTACCATATTTGAGGAGCAGGTTCTGCCTGACTGATGCCATGGACGAGATGAGGGCTGAGGCCTCGTACTGTGTGTCCAGGTGGTCAGTGATGGTACACAAAGAACTCATCACTTTGGCAACACTTCCTCTTGCGAGTGCAAATGCCAGAAGAGTCAATTCTACCTCCGGGGTAGAACAGCAGCTATAATCAAAGAGCAAAAAACTTTTACTTCTTCATAACATGAGAAAATACAAACAGCTAACACCCCACGTATTTTAGTCACCAAAAGTAACGTTAACATACCATATGATATCAATAGGTTTATCAGAAATATTTTTTCAAAAACCTTAAGATAACCTAAGGAAAAAACTAAATCAATACAGAGGACCAGGGAATTATATACTTAGTTCTATAACCTTCAATCTTTAAATATTAGATAACACCAATAATTCAAAAATAACTGAGCTGCTGTAATAGAAACCCTGGGTAATGAGCTGGTTTGGCAAGAGAGATGAGGGTTTATGCCCTGAAGCACCAAAAATTTATTTTAGGTCAACTCCACATCACTCTTCTCTTCAATTTAAACACAATACACTGAAACATTTTAAATTGTCTAGATGGCTCAGAGACTGAAGCGGAGGCAAGTGTTTCCACACTAAGTAGTCCCCTTTTATCAAGCTATCTAGGCTCCTTTTCCTAATTCTACAGATAATCAGGTTTGCCAAACCTGTGTATAAAGGTTGGCAGGCTCTAAGTGAGGGCCGCAGGCATACAGAAATCTATTCTAGCAAAATTGGAGGAATACTCCTCCCACTTCCCACAATTCTTGAGGTCAGATGATACTTCAGGATAATGGAGTTTTTAAGTGGCTAAATTATGTTAACTTCTCTTCAGCTGCTAAAAATGAGCCATTTCTAGTGGTGATCTTTAAAAGATTAAAACGTTTTTTCAAAAAAAGTCTTAACAGACACATATGCCCTCCATCCCCACAGAGAGTTCACCTATCAACATTGGTTTTACCTAGTTATCCTTATAAGGAAACTGTCCACTTCCTCCAGCACGTTAGGAGACAGGAAAGTGGAGAAATCTGTAGATCCTGGTGAGAGGGAAAGTGGAGGCATATGCTGTAGCGCCTTCCTACGAGAAGAAAATGCAAAATCAGAACAAAACCAGGTCTAGTACTAGACAAAAAATAAATTGTTAAAATCTTGTTTTGACTAATGTCTTATAAACAGATAGATAATGTCCCATAGGTAAGCTGGTACACAATGTAAACTAGCCCTTCTTCCCCAGGAGTCACAGTCCTAAGTAATTTAAGAAGAGTTTCATGTTTTTTCCTTTCTTTTAGCAGTTCCAGTTTTCCCTATTGAATAAAAGGTTTATTCAATTGTTTGGAATCCAGCCTTCATTTCAAGTTGTGTGAGCAAAAGACACATATACTCTATAGAAAATACTGGAGTTCTTAGAAAAACTAATCCCAGAGGCAGAGCAACTTGTGGCTCAGCAGAAAATTTACTTTATACATAGGATCATAAGTGGCATCTAAAGATATGTCATGAATTCTATTTTCTCCTAAATAGATTAGTATCCATCACTTTCCCCATTCCTGCTTGGTCTTTCCAATCTAATATCTGTTGTAATGTATCTCTTTTTTTTTTTTGAGACAGAGCCTCAAGCTGTCACCCTGGATAGAGTGCTGTTGCATCACAGCTCACAGCAACTTCCAATTCCTGGGCTCAAGCGAGTCTCCTGCCTCCACCTCCCAAGTTGCTGGGACTACAGGTGCCCGCCACAATGCCCGGCCATTTTTTGGTTGCAGCCGTCATTGTTGTTTGGCAGGCCCGGGCTAGATTCGAACCTGCCAGCTCAGTTGTACGTGGCTGGCGCCTTAGCCCGTTGAGCCACAGGCGCTGAGCCTGTAATGTATCTCTTTTCTTGTCTCTTCTTCTGTTTATCTTTCTGAATCTACCAACAGCTTTACCTCCTCTAAACTAGCATTTATCTAATTAATTTATGAAACAAATCATTACTGAGTCCTACTAGGTGCCAGCAACTACAGGGTGAGTGGTATACCATGAAAAACTTCAAAGTATGCCATGAATGTATCAAACAACAATGACGGTTGCAACCAAAAAAAAAAAAAAATGTCCAGGCATTGTGGCGGGTGCCTGTGGTCCCAGCTACTTGGGAGGCGGAGAAAAGAGACTCGCTTGAGCCCAGGAATTGAAGTTTGCTGTGAGCTGTGATGCAACAGCACTCTATCCAGGGTAACAGCTTAAGGCTCTGTCTCAAAAAAAAAAAAAAAGAATAAAAATGCTTTGTAGTACACTTACAATGTTTGAAATGGTTTAATAAAAAGACACTTTAAAATAGCAAGGAAGGGGTATAGCCAACTGTTGCCCTTACATCTAACACCGCAGCAGTGCTTTTGCTAAACAGTTTTACTTAATAGTACTAACATATCTCAAAAGACATCTAAAGAACAAAATATTAGCAATCTCTTTGGTCTCTGATATTTTGATAGACACTAACAGTGCCTATCATTAGTTAGTGGAACTGCACTATTATCAGTTAGTGGAATACTGGCATATTTCAATGCCATTAAAGCTGGTTGCTTTTGTCTCATACATTACTACTTGGTCTTTTTTGCCCTGTTTTTTAAGAGAAAATTTTCAAAGTTGCTCTACATTTCAAAATAAATTGGCTTAGTATCCTTTTTTAGTGTTTTTTTTGTTTGTTTATTTGTTTTTTGAGACAGAGTCTCATTCTGTAACCCTGCATAGAGTGCCATGGCATCAGTGATCACAGCAACCTCAAACTCTTAGGCTCACAGAATCCTTTTGCCTCAGCTTCCTGAGTAGCTGGGACTACAGGTGGCCATCATAACTCCCAGTAAGTTTTTCTACTTTTAGTAGAAACAGAGTCTCACTCTTGCTCAGGCTGGTCTTGAACTCCTGAGCTCAAGCAGTCCACTGATCTTGGCCTCCCAGAGTGCTAGGATTATAAGCATGAGCCACTGCACAAGGCCCCTTTAAAAGATTTTACTTATTAGTGGCAAGAACCCTCAACTTGGGAATCCAAAGACTTAGATGATAACTGGTCATGTGACCCAGGGAAGAAAGGACATTTCAGTGTTAGCAGGTAAAACAACAGACATTCTCTGAAAGTGCTTTATCCAATATAAAGTCCTACATGAACATGAGCAATTTTTCCCTGATGGATAAAAAACTGGTGCACAGCATCAGTGACTGTCTCACAAGAGTGGTCCACTTAGTGAGCTGAAGAACTTCAGCTGTGTAAGGAACTGTGTGAGGAAGAGCAGGAAAGTGAATGGGTACTTCTTCAAAGTCTGTGAGGTCAGAACATCAACCAAAGAGAGAAGTAGTGTAGAGTGAAACACTAGGGCAGCCACGATGATCAATGATTGACAGCAGCTCAGTGACACTCTCTAAAGGATCAGAGAAGAATGAATACATCTTGATGGGGCTGGAAAATAAAGAGAGTGACTTACTGAGTATTATGCAGCACTGTCTGGACAAAGGCAGGATTTGTCTCCATAGAAGCCGTCACCAGAGATGTCAGCAGAGACCAGTACCATATTGCAGAAGCATCTGAGACTGAGACCCCAGCCTTCTTAACTCTCTGAAAGCCAACAGCCCTCAGACCATGAATTCTAGTGTCACATCCATCACTAAGACAACGTTTTATGTTAATCTGGACATCTGTCAAGCACAAACGACAAATTCAGTATTGAATTAAATTCTTTAGTTCAGCAAATGGTAGGCTCCCAACTGAAAGCAAAACAGTAATTAACATTTGGAAAAGAAAATTCTCAAGACATACTTTGATGACAGAAATCAATAATGTGTGCAATGGAACTAGTATATAATAAACTTGTTAAAAAACATTGACAAATCTAGGAAATCATAAGAATAATGTGTAAAATTAAGGGTAGCTTAAGTATACATTACATAAAACATTTCAGGAACTTAATGAGTTTTGAAAGTTAAAGAGCATTTTAACAATTCTGAGTACACTGTAGGACCATTTCTATAATTCTCTCTAGAGTTCTGAAACTGGATTGAGTTACAGAACAGTAGCTGGCACACAAGCAGGTGTAAGAATTTCCTTTTAATAATCAAGTCCAAATAAATGACTTTAAGAAATATCATAATTTCTTATTTGGGTCAGAAAGGAGGAGGCAAGATGTTAAAAAGACATTAACTTAGAGAAAAGACCAGCACAGGATGAAACAAGAAGTTTCTACTCCACAAGCTTAACTACTTCTTTGCCTAGGGGTGAGACACAAAGACTCTACCTCCCTAGGCCTCAGTTCCTTTGAGCAAAGTAAGAACACTTCTTTTGGCCCAGGAAAGCATTAGAAGAAATAAGACAAAATATGAAGCATTCCGGCTCCCTGAATGAAATAAGCCTGAAAAGAAATCACAGAATTGTGATTATTTCCAAAATTCTATGTGCGAAGCAAGGTTATAATAGTGTAAAACTGGAAACGACCTAAATGTCTGAAAAATAAAGGGTGGTTTAAAATTAAGGCATATTCTTACAACACTAAACAAAAGTATTCATGATAGCATGATATGAAAACACACTAAAAAAATCATAAAAGAAAATGCATAGAATATCATCATTTTTGAAAAATGTATGTTTAGATATATGTAAATGTATATATACAATTCTATTTCGTAGAAAAAAATATGTGTATATGTGTATGTATGTATGTATGTAAAGTAAACCACACATACACAAGCACAAGAAAAGGTCTGGAAGGATCTATACCAACACGGTCACAGTGAAAATCCCCAAGTAGTGGGATTTTGAATGTCTTTGTTTATCTATATTTCTCTGATTTACTAATCAGAAAATAGAAAAAAAATATTTTTAACTAAAAAGAAGCTTTCCTGCCTCTTTTTATGTATTTTTCCAAATGATGTAATGACCACTTCTGTGTCTATTCTAAGAAACAAATCAAATCTCAGGAGAAATCTAACAGCTTCTCCACTTCAGAGGTTCTCTTGCTAAAAAACACTTCTTCCCATCCTTTCCCCTTGGCTCTGTTTGACTCACAGAGCTGACTGATGCTGGCATTTTCCAGCAGTGTCACATAGCCAGTGACATTGCTTGGGATGTGTACATCTCGGACCTCCTGAAGATCGCTGGCATTCCTCCCCACAGCTACTGTCACCTGCTGTGGCATATAGCTCTGGTCAGTGGCAGCCACTGCAATGGACAGGTGCCGGAGCACAACATCTGGCTTCATTTTTAAACTGGAAAACAGAAAACAGAAACTATAAATGTGTCAAGAACAGACAGGGTTCATAAGGTTAAGAACAGACAGGTACCATCTCAAAGATCTTATATTTGATATACCCAAATACTAATTTTCCTAACAACTACTAACTTGAAATGCTAGCTATGAATTTCAAAGTCCTCATGTCACTAAAAAATCTTTCAGTTCAAGATTATTCTCTTTTTTTTAAGCCATTGGTATAGGCAGAAATATATGAGTGTTCTAACAAAATCCCTCTAACTAGCAAAAAGTAAATTCTAAACTTCATGCAAAGAACTGAGTATAGTCAGTCTCTGAGTTATAAACATCTGACTGATGTTCAACTTGCATTTACCAATGGAAGCTATTACAATTAATAGGTAAAGTACCTGTTTCAACTTACATACAAATTCAACTTACAAACAAACTTATAGAACTTACCTCATTTGTAACCCAAGGACTGCCTGTATATTCCCTCATCTACAAATTATGTGGATAAAAGCCAAATGTGCCCTCTAAGAGAAAATGAGACAATTATAGTAGAACCTCCATAGCTGACCACCTCCTTAAATTGACCTAATTTTCATAGGGTGGACATGCACCACATGTACATATCAGTACTGTAGGCTCAGTTCCTTACGTTGACCACCTCTGTATATTATTGACCAGGTTGTTATATTCCCTTGGGTAGTTAAGTTATAGAAGTTCTACTCTATTTTTATTTCCACGAACTGGAATTATTTCATTTTCTGAAGGCACAGGTGAAAATTTTGATAGCTACTTTAGAACATTTAGAAATACCACAGTTTACTGTTATCAGTTCCACTCTAGGATTCCTGACCATCCCTTTCTCTCCTAAACTGACCAACTAAAACTGATCAATCCATACAATGGCTATTTTTCTTTTCTTTTCTTTTTTTTGTGGAGACAGTCTCACTTTGTTGCCCCCAGTAAAGTGGTGCGGCATCACAGCTTATAGCAATCTCAAACTCTTGGACTCAAGGGATTCTTTTGACTCAGCCTCCCAAGTAGCTGGGACTATAGGCACTTGTCACAACACCAGGCTATTTTTAGAGACAAGGTCTCACTCTGGCTCAGGCTGGTCTCCAACCTGTGAGCTCAGGCAATCTACCCACCTCGGCATCTCAGAGTGCTGGGATTATAGGTGTGAGGTACCGCAACTGGCCCATCTAATCCTTTTTTTTTTTTGAGACAGAGCCTCAAGCTGTCACCCTGGATAGAGTGCTGTAGCATCACAGCTCACAGCAACCTCCAACTCCTGAGCTCAAGCGAGTCTCTTGCCTCCGCCTCCCAATTAGCTGGGACTACAGGCGCCCGCCACAACGCCTGGCCATTTTTTGGTTGGGTTGTCATTGTTGTTTGGCGGGCCCGGGCTGGATGCGAACCCACCAGCTCAGGTGTACGTGGCTGGCGCCTTAGCCCGTTGAGCCACAGGTGCCGAGCCCATCTAATCCATTTTTAATGGATTTTAAAAATGAACAGAATCTTTTTCCACCAGATCCCAGAAAAAGTGGACAAAATTTAAAAATTTTTAAAAGAAAAAAGGAAAAAGACAAAAGCCAAACAAAATACAATCATACATTACATAAAAATAGTACTTTTTCCAGGCTCGGCGCCTGTGGCTCGATGGGCTAAGGTGCCAGCCACGTACACCTGAACTGGCAGGTTCGAATCCAGCCCGGGCCCGCGAAACAACAATGACGGCTACAACCAAAAATGGCCAGGCGTTGTGGTGGGCGCCTGTAGTCCCAGCTACTTAGGAGGCGGAAGCAGGAGACTTGCTTGAGCCCAGGAATTGGAGGTGGCTGTAAGCTGTGATGCCACGGCCCTCTATCCAGGGTGACAGCTTGAGGCTCTGTCTCAAAAAAAAAAAGAATAGTACTTTTTCCTTGTGATACGAATTTCTCTAAGGAACTATTGAAAAAGATCTAAAATCAGTACTATATTAGTCAAATGCCCTCAGTAGTGCCAGGCATCACAGCTCACAGCAACCTCAAACTCTTTTCTTTTTTTGAGACAGAGCCTCAAGCTGTTGCACTGGGCAGAGTGCCGTGGTATCACAGCTCACAGCAACCTCCAACTCCTGGGCTCAAGTGACTCTCCTCCCAAGTAGCTGGGACTACAAGTGCCTGCTACAATTCCCGGCTATTTTTTGGTTGCGGCCATCATTGTTGCTTGGCAGGCCTGGGCTAGATTCAAACCCACCAGCTCAGATGTATGTGGCTGGTGCCTTAGCTGCTTAAGCCACAGGCGCCGAGCCTATAACTTCAAACTCTTGAGCTTAAGAGATTCTCTTGCCTCAGCCTCCCAAGTAGTTGGGACTACAGGTGCCTGCCACACTGCCCGGCTATTTTTTGTTGCAGTTGTCACTGTTTGGTTAGCTGGCCCGAGCCAGGTTCAAACTCACCACCCAGGTGTATGTGGCTGGCGCCGTAACAAATGTGCTACAGGTGCTGAGCCAATTCCTTTCACTTGATTCTTAAAGCATTTTCACAAATAACTACTTACAAAAACAAAAAAAGTAGTCAGTTAAGTAGAAAACATTCAAAAATTTAAAAAAACAAAAAAAGCATTTTAGCACCTACCGAATCCAGTGTGAGCGGGCACTGCCATCTGACTGCCAGTAGGACGAGGTTTCTCCATTTGTCATCTTGTCAATGTCTGCAGAGTTGGAGGATGTTTCTATGTAAGCATAGCACTTTGCTACTGACTTGAGTTTATCCATCTCTGGGCTTCTAGTTAGATCTCCGGGGCTTTCTGTAGGGAAAACCAGAGTTCATCATACATCTCTCTTGCAAATGGGGAAAAAAAAAAAGAGTCATTTAAAATGTCTAACAGAAACATTCTAATACTTTGGCTCTAGGTAATGTTCCTTAAAATCTTCCCCAAAACCCACTGGCCAAGGATTGCCCCAGCATCTTATTATAATGCAATATTTAAATCACTAATATATTTGTAAAACTGGGCCAAGAAAAGAAAATAACGTTTTATAATTTTACATTTCTTTGATTATGAGTGAACCCACTTTTTAACCCACTTGTGTTTCTGAGTATGGTCTTGACCTACCCTCTTCCATTTTCTTCTGGGTTATTAGTCTAATCAATTCACAAATTTATATACATAACCTAATATAATTTATATACATATAATAGCTAATATTTACTTGAGTGAACACTGTGAGCCAGATCATTTTCTTTTTTCTTTCTTTTTTTTTTTAGAGACAGAGTCTCACTTTGTCACCCTTAGTAGAATGCCATGGTGTTGCAACTCACAGTAACCTCCAGCTCTCGGGCTTAGGCGATTCTCTTGCCTCAGCCTCCCTAGTAACTAGGCTGATAGGCACCTGCCACAACCCCCAGCTATTTTTGTTGTTGTTGTTGCAGTTTGGCAGGGCCGGGTTCAAACCCGCCAACCTCAGTATATGGGGCTGGTGCCCTACCCACTGAGCCACAGGCACCGCCTGAGCCAGATACTTTTCTATAAGTTCTCTATGTACTAATTCATTTTAGAAATGAAGAAAGTAAGGAACAGAGAGTTGTTACTGCTTAAGGACAGAGTTATTAAAAAATATAGTCAGTCTGGCAGCACCTGTGACTCAAAGGAGTAGGGCGCTGGCCCCATATGCCAGAGGTGGTGGGTTCGAACCCAGCCCCAGCCAAACACTGCAAAAAAAAAAAAAAACTATATATATATATATATATGTCAGTCAACTAAGTCATTAATATGTTACAAAATGTACTTTTGTTCCCTAGAATGTCATTTGTCTTTTGACACTGCTTATATTTTTTGCTGTAAAGAACATTTTCACATAGTCTAATTTAGAAAGCTGTCCTTTTATAGATTCTGGATTTCATGCCTTGCTTAGAAAGGCTATTCTATATTTTACAAAGTGGAACTATATTCTTCTGGTATTCTTAGTATTTTCTCTTCAGTTGAATAGTTTAATATACCTGAAATTTGTGTCAGTGAATGGAATGTATTAAGAAGTTAAGGGTTTTTTTGGCTCAGCACCCATAGCTGAGTAGTTAGGGCGCCAGCCCCATGCACCGGGGCTGGTGGGTTCGAACCCAGCCCAGGCCTGCTAAACAATGACAACAAAAAATAGCGAGTGTTGTAGCGGGCGCCTGTAGTCCCAGCTCCTTGGGAGGCTGAGAAAAGAGAATTGTTTAAGCTCAAGAGTTTGAGGTTGCTATGAGCTGTGATGCCACGGCACTCTACCGAGGGTGACATAATAAGACTCTGTCTGGAAAAAAAAAAAAGATTTTAAGTAGCCGGGCGCTGTGGCGGGCGCCTGTAGTCCCAGCTACTAGGGAGGCTGAGGCAAGAGAATCGCTTAAGCCCGAGAGCTGGAGGTTGCTGTGAGCAGTGTGACGCCACAGCACTCTACCCAGGGTGATAAAGTGAGACTCTGTCTCTACA
>CAUYON010187634.1:0-18166 GCA_963573935.1 Arctocebus calabarensis
GGGCAGGAGAGAGAGAGGGGGAGGGAGGAAAGAAGGAAGGAGAGAAAAAGAAGTTTTCAAGTTATATAGCATTATATTATTTTGAATACATGAATTAAAGCAATATATTAGAAAGTTTTATATATCAAGGTAAAGAATAAAATTTTTATTCCCTCAAGCAATGAAGCATAATAAGAGGTTTTCTAAGCAAGGAACTAATATGAAGCAGACTTCTGGATTTTTATACAAAACAATGGGCAAAAAAATTATTTATAGTTTGGAAGGTCAAGAGACTAGAGACAAGTTTCTGAAAGAGTTTGTGAATGACAATGAAGATAGTAGAGTTAAGAAAAATAGAAGTTTTCTGCCTGAGTGACTGAAAGAATATTTACATTATTAACTGAGTTAAGAAAGAGGAGAATCTGGCCCATTGGACTGTCAAACTTATGGGTTTCTGCCACTTTATATTTGGCATGCAGATGGTATCCATTATTATTATTGTTGTTTAACATTTATTGAATGCTGACAATGTACTAAGCCTGGCATGGAACATTGGAAAGGCATGCATATCGGCACATCTTACTCCCACCGCCGTCTGGTCCCTTCACTTTGTTATTTTCTCATTTTCTTGGCACTTGTAAGTTAGTCACTAATTTGTTATTCACTTAATAATTACAATTACATGATAGTGAAAAGATTTAGAAAAATTTGAAAATGCATTCTTCTGTCATTCAGTGCTTCAGGGAAAATAAGTACATGTTGCTTCCTAAACCTCTGTTCAAATAAGAGTTTTATGTATTTACTACACATGTGTTAAGCGGTTTCCACTTTTACAAAGAGCTTTACATTTATTAGCTTATCTTGATCTTAACAAATATATAAAACTACTGTTTTATTTCAAAGTCTTTAGAGAATGATATTACAAATAGCAGTCCTTGACACACAGATACTCTCTCTCTTATACATACACACACACATTTTTAAAAAAATTATCATTATAGATACATTCAAAATACCTTCAAAATTAAATTTCTCCTCCCTAGTACATTTATCTCTCTTTCTTTCTCTCCTAGAAGTAATTCCTATCATATATTTGACAAATTAGATATCTTTTCAGTGAATTTTGTTTGCCTTCAATTATATGTGTATATTTTCAAAGAATATCTAGTATAGTTTTGTGTATTTAAAAATTAAATTATTTTACTCCATACATTTTCTTCTAAAAAAAGTTCACTCACTTTATTCATGATCTCTGCAACTAAGCCTGTCGTTTAGCCCTAAATGTCTAATTTTAAGAATAACTTAAAATTTTGTATTCTTTTGGTAAACATTATGAGTGGTTTCTATTACTGCTACTGCAAATATTATACTAATCAATAGCTTTATGTGTGTACTGTATGGCACATAGGAGGGATTTTTCTCTTAACTTCAAGTGCAGATTGCTAGGTCTTTGTATATATATTCACATTTTCCATTTTCATAAATAATAGAAAACTGCTATTTAATATGATTGTACTGTTTTATACTCCAGATGGTAGTGTATGAGATTTTTGGTTTTCCACAGCATACATCACAATTTGGTATTGTTAGTCATTTAGTTATTTAAATTTTTACTTTTAAATTTTTGCTAATTCAGCAGTTGAAACCATCATGACTCTGATTTTTATTTCCCTGGTTGCTAGTGAGAATGAGCATCTTTTTATATATTATCAGCTGGTCAGCTTTCTTTTTTTAGTAAATTGATTTTCATATATGTTGCTTATTTGTCTACTGAACTGCAAACAATAAATTCTATTAATTTTTAACTGCTTAAGTAACATTTAGTTAAAAAACAATAAAATTCATAGTTTAAAATATTTAATTTCAAAAGTTTGATCTAACAGTGGCAGGGGTAGTGGCAGCAGTGGCAGCAAGAGTTTGCAGACGGAGAAGTCTTGTCCTGTGGAGGTTTTTTTTTGTTTGTTTTGGACCTGGGCACTTGGTTGAGTTACCTTGGGAGAGTTGGGGTGAGCAAGGAAATGATTTTGAACAACACTCTGGGGCCTGGACTGGGCCACCATGCAGAGCAAAAATCTCATTGTTTGGCTGCAGGTCAAGCACAGCCATTGTGCGAGAGTAAAGTTGCCTTGCAGACTTGGCCCTCAAGCTCCTAACGTGAAGCTGGTTTTGGTGCAGCTAATAAGCAGGGTATTGATGTCTTGAGAAATTTGAGGGACATATGTTTTCCCAGGAAAGCCAATGCATAGCCAAAGGACATAGTATGGAAAGGTTGAGGCATGTCTGTTAAGCTGAGGAGAGGTTCAGGTTTCTAACCCTGCAGGAATTTAGGGCAAAAAAATCAAGAAGACAGAACCAGATCTCCTCAGCAAGACAGAAGTTTCCAGTCTCCATCTTTTACATCTGTATCAACATCGTGATTATCATCTCATACCCCAGAAAATCATCTGATGCCCAGGAAGTGTATGTATATATGTATGTGTGTATACACTTATTTTCAACTCTTTTTCCTCTAGATTTTTCTTTTTCTTTCTTTCCTTGTTTTTCATGTATAATTATAATTTTTCAATGTTTCCTTCTTTAATAATAAGGGCTCCACTTTTGCTAGTTTTTCTGCCTCATTGTTCACTTTCCCCCTAATTTATCTCTTAAGGTTTTTATTTGTTTGTTTTGGTTTGATTTATAGTATTTTTATTTTTTCTTCTTTATTTGGTGGAGGTAGAGTCTTCTCAGGCTGGCAAAGAGCTCCAGACCTTGAGTGACCCATCCAACCGAGCTCCTCGCAGGTTCGGATTTGTGGATGTGGGTCAAAGTACCTTACTGTACACCACTATTACTCCTGTCTCTCTTCTTCTGTTCCTCTCTTCCTTTTGTCTATTTTACCTTTTACTCACCCCAATAATTTCTCTTTTCTCTTTCTCTTTTTTAAATCTTTTATCCCATCTTTCTCTCCACTCTTCTCTTCCTTTTAGTCCTTTACCAAAAGAACACATCAACATCTTAGATGAGAGGCACACTAACTTAAAGAGCAGGAGGAAGTGAAAGGAAAAAGTACAGCAAGGTAACAGAAAAATAGAAAACACTCATAAGGAAGAAAGAGAGAAAAATCCAGGCAATATGAAAAATCAGAACGAGCAATTCCCACAGGGATCATGAGGTAGCTACTGCAGAGGATACCACCTATAAAGAAAAGTTGGAAATGAAAGAAATGGAATTTAAAATATGGGTGATAAGAACAAAGAAGGAAATTGCTGAGAAAGTGGAAAATAAACAAAAGGAAATTCAAAAACAGAATCAAGTAAGAGATGAATGAAATGAAGACTATGAAAAGGATATAGCAGAGCTTAAGGAATTGAAGCAGTCAGTCACTAACTTAAAGATGCAGTAGAAAGTATCAATAAGATTAGTCTATGCAGAATAAAGAATCTCAGAGGTAGAAAATAAAGCTCTTGAGTTTACACAGGCACTTAAAGAAACAGAAAGAAAGAGAGAGAAAGCAGAATGTTCACTGACAGAATTATGGAACTTTAAGAAGGATTCAAACATATAATATAAGGTATCCCGGAGGGGGATGAAGAAATCCCCAGAGGAATAGAAGTCCTATTACAGAATTTCATAAATGAAATTTCTCAAGTATTACCAAAGATTATGACACACTCCTTTCTGAGGAATATTAAACACCAGGTCATTTCAACTCAAATCAAAACACATTGTCATGAACCTGTCCAGAGTCAATATGAAAGATAAGATTCTGCAAGCAGCCAGGAGTAAGTGCCAAATGACCTATAGGGACAAGTCTATCAGAGTGTCTATGGACTTCTCAAATGAAACTTTTCAAGCCAGAAGACAATGGTCATCTGCCTTTAATCTAAATAACAAAACAAAGCTCATCTCAGAATTCTATTTCCTGCTTAAGCTAAAGTTTAAAATTGATGGAGAAATCAAATCATTTACTAATGTGAAAACATTGAGGAAGTTTGCCACAACAAGACCACCTCTACAGGAAATACTTAGACCTCTACACACTGACCATCACAATAGACCACCAGCAAACTAAACATTCAAATACTAAAGGACAAAACCTAGCTTCTACAATAATACAAAAAATAAAACTAAGCAAAGGACATTCACAAAATAAGATAAATAGAACTCCAACACACTTATCAATTATCTCAATAAATGTTAATAGCTTAAATTCTCCACTGAAGAGATATAGGAAGGCTGAGTGGATAAAAAAGCACAAGCCATCCATTTTCTGCCTGTAGGACAAAGTAAAACTCAGGGTTAAGGGGATGGAAAACAAATTTTCAGGCAAATGAAAATCAGAAGAAAAGAGGGGCTGCAATCTTATTTTCAGATACAAGTGGATTTAAAGCAACTAAAGTCAAAAAATACAAAGATGGACCCTTCCTACGGTTCAAGGCAACAATCCAACGAGAAGACATTTCAATTTCAAATATTTATTCACCCAACTTAAATGCTTCTAGACTTTCTAAACAGACCTTAATGAGTCTGAGCAATATGATATCCTATAACACCATAATAGTGGAAGACTTTAACACTCCTCTTACAGAGCTGGACAGATCCTCTAAATAGAAACTAAACAAAGGTACAATGGATTTAAGTGTGACCCTAGAACAATTGTGCTTAATGGACATATACAGAACACTCCATTCAAAAGCTAAAGAATATACATTCCTTTCATCAGCCCATGCAATATTATCCAAAATAGATCATATCCTTGGACACAAATCAAACCTCAACAATTCAAAAGAGTTGAAATTACATCTTGTATCTTCTCAGACCATAAATATGAAATAAATATGAAAATCAACTCCAAAAAAAATTGTCATCCCTGCACAAAAGCATGGTAATTAAACAGCCTTATGTGGAATGTCAGTTAGGTAAAGGAAGGGATGAAAAAGAAAATAATTAACTTCCTTGAGAATAACAACAATGAAGACACTAGCTACCCAAACCTTGGAACACTGCGAAAGTAGACCTAAGCAGGAAATTTATGGCATCATATGCTTATACCCGAAAAACAGAAAGAGAACATACCAATAACCTAATGAATTTTCAACAAAATGGAAAAGGAAGAGCAATCCAATTCCAAACCCAGAAGAAGAAAAGAAATAACCAAAATTAAATCAGAAATAAATGAAATTTAAAATAAAAGAATTATTCAGAAAATTAAGCAAAAATTTGGTTCTTTGAAAAGATAAATGAAATTGACAAACCATTGGCCAGATTAACCAGAAATATAAAAGTAAAATATTTAATAACCACAATCACAAATGAAAAGGGGGAAATAACTACTGATACTACAGAATAAAAGAGATAATTTCTGGCTACTACCCAAAACTTTATGCCCAGAAATTTGACAATGTGGAAGAAATGGATCAATACCTAGAATCATACTATCTTCTAGACTTAAATAGGAAGAAATAAATCTCTTGAGCAGACCAACATCAAGCACTGAGATTGCAGAAACAAAAAAAGCCCAAGACTGGATGGCTTCAGACCATTCTATCACAACCTTCAAAGATGAACTTTTTCCTATACTGCAGAACCTATTCTAAAACATTAAAAAAGAAGGAATCTTCCCCAACACTTTTCATGAAGCAAACATCACCTTGATTCCAAAACCAGGCATGGTTCCAACTAAAAAGGAGAACTATAGACCAATTTCACTAATGAATATTGATGCAAAAATACTCAACAAAATCTTAGCTAATAGATTGCAGCTACCCGTTAAAAAAGTTATACATCATGATTAAGTCAGCTTCATCCAAGGGATGTAAAGTTGATTTAACATAAGAAAATCCATAAATGTAATACATTATATCAATAGAAGCAAAAACAAAGACCATATAATTCACTCAATATATGCAGAAAAATCATTTGATAAAATTCAGCATCCTTTTCTAAAAAGGACCCTTAGGAAAACAGGCAAAGGTGGCACAATTTTTAACTTGATTGAAGCCATTTATGACAAATCCACAGCTTATATCATACTGAATAGAGTAAAACTGAAAGCCTTTCCACTAAGAACTGGAATCAGACAAGGATGCCCATTATTCAACATTGTGCTGGAAGTTCTAGACAATGCAATCAGGCAAGAGAAGAATATAAAGGGCACCGAAATGGGGGCAGAGGAGGTCAAACCCTTGCTCTTTGCTGATGATATGATCATATAATTAAAAGACTCCAGAGACTCAATCACATAAATCCTAGAAGTGATCAGGAAATACAGTAACATCTCAGGGTATAAAAATCAATTTCCACAAATCAGTAGCTTTTGTATATGCCAATAAGAGCCAAGCTAAGAAGAAAATCAAGCACATAATTCACTTCACAGTAGCTTCAAAGAAAATGAAATATTTAGAAATATACCTAACAAAGAAGTGAGGGATCTTTTCAAAGAGAATTATGAAATCCTAAGAAAAGAAATTGCAGAAGATACTAACAAATGTAAGTTCGTACCATGCTCTTTGTTGGGAAGACTTAACATTGTCAAAATGTCTATTCTACCTAAAGCAATCTATAGATTCAATGCAATCCCTGTTAAAATACCCACATCATATTTTGAAGAACTGGATAAAATAGTACTTCATTTTGTATGGAATGAGAAAAAACCCTGTATAGCTAAGGCTATTCTTAATTATAAAAACAATGTCAGAGGCATTACCCTGTCAGACTTTAGGCTGTACTACAAGTCCACAGTAATAAAAACTGCATGGTATTGGCACAAAAGTAGAAATACAGACACATGGAACTCAATAGAAAACAATGAGATGAAGCCAGTCTCTACTTGCTCTCTGATTTTTGATAAACCAAACAAAATCATACAGGGGGGAAAACAATCCATATTCAACAAGTTGTGCTGGAAGAGAAGGATGACCACATGTAAAAGACTGAAATTCGACCCACACCTTTCATCACTTACAAAAATTGACTCAAGATGGATAAAAGACTTAAATCTAAGACACAAAACAATAAAAATCTTAGAAGAAAGTGTGGGGAAAACTCTTGACAATGTTAGACTGGGGAAAGGTTTTATGACAAGGACTTCAGTGACTCTTGCAAAAACAACAAAAATTAACAAATGGCACTTAATTAAGCTACAAAGCTTCTGCCCATCTAAGAACACAACAAGTAAAACACAAAGACAACCTTCAGAGTGGGAAAAGTTATTTGCAAATTATGAATCTGACAAAGACTTGATAACTAGAATCTACAGCAAACTCAAATTAATCAACAAAAAAAGAGTAAGCAAGTACATCTACCTCTGAGCCAGAGATATGAACAAAGACAGACAAATTGCTAACAAACACTTGAAAAAATGTTCATCATCCCTGATTGATCCTCAGAGAAATGAAAATCAAAACCACCCTGAGTAGGGCGGCACCTGTGGCTCAAAGAGTAGGGTGCTGGCCCCATATACTGGAGGTGTAAAGCCAAAAACTGCAAAAAAAGAGGAAAAAATCACCCTGAGATACCACCTAGCCCCAGTGATAATAGTGCACATCACAAAGTCTCAAAGCTGCAGATACTGATATGGATGTGGAAAGAAGGGCACACTTGCACACTGCTTGTGTGATTGCAATGTAATGCAACGTTTTTGGAAGGAAGTATGGAGAGCCATCAAAGAACTCCAATTAGACCCCCCCCCATTTGATACTGCAATCCCATTACTAGGCATCTACCCAGAAGAAAAAAATCCTTTTATCATAAGGACATTTGCACTAGCCTGTTTATATCAGCACAATTTACAATTATCAAAATGTGATAACAGTTTTAATGCCTATGAATCCAGGAATGGATTAACAAGGTGTGGTATATGTATACCATGGAATACTATTCAGCCATTAAAAAAGATGGAAACTTTCCATGTTTTGTATTAACCTGGATTGAGTTGGAACACATTCTTCTTAGTAAAGGATCACAAGAATGGAGAAGCCTGAATCCAATATACTCCATTCTAATATGAAGGCAGTAGATGATCTAATACAAGGTGGGGGATGGGTAGTCCAATGAGGTAGTGGGGAGAGGGGAGAAGAGAGGAGGATGGAAGGATCATGGTGCATGGCACATCTACTGGGGGCAGGACACAATTACAAGAGGGATTTTACCTAACAAATGCTATCAGTGTAACCTAATTCTTTGTACCCTCAATGAATCCCAAACAATAAAAAAAAAGTTTTGATCCAACTATATACTGAGGAAACCATTACCATAATCAAGATAATTCTTAGAAGTTATTAATATTCTCAACATTAATTTTGCTTTTTATATATTTTATAATGTTTTCTTATATGCTCTGACTTATTGATCACTTCATTATGACATTGGTTAACATTCTAAATGTCAATTTTGCCTCTCTAAAAATCTACTTTTATTATCTATATTTAATCAAAGGAAAAAATGTCTGAAAATTCAAAGATATTCTCATTTGTTTTCTTCTAGTAGCTTTAAAGTTTTTGTTCTTATTGAGGGGAAAGAAACTAAATTTAATCTGTTGTTACGTAGATAGGCAGTTGTCTCAGCACATACTGAATTTCCTCTTTTTGCCTCATTGGTTTCTAATATCACTACTACCATAATCCAAGTAAGACTGTTTCTGAGAAATTTGATTATGTTGCATTGAATTGCTTTGTTATTCCTGTACCAATATCACAGGATTGGAATTATTAGCACTTTATTAGAAAGCATTCTCCTTTTACATAATTATCCCATATCATGTTTCTTACTTTTATTTCTCACTGTTAAAATTGCATTCTTTCTCTCTATTTTATTGCATTTTATCTCTCTTTTTGTCAGTGTCTGTGATTTTGATCAGAATTGCATTAAATTAATAAAGTTGGAAGAATTTACATTTCAATATAAACACTTTCCATCTGAAAATATTCCATCTCTCTAAGTTTTTATTGTTTTTGACAACAAAATGTGTTGTGTTGGCTGTTACATATCTGAAAGATTTTCTAAAAATTTTTTCACTCTAGTAAAACTACAAATTTTAATATTCCATGAATGCTTGAAATAAATCAACATTCTTTTTTTTGGCATATATACAATTGATATCGGAATAAAACTATGTATAGAAGGGTCAGGAGAGGAGGCTCACATCTGCAATCCCAGCACTTGGGAGGCTTAGTTGGGTGGATTGCCTGATCTTACATGTTCAAGACCAGCCTGAGCCAGAGCGAAACCTTGTCTTTAAAAATAGCCGGGATTTGTGGTGGGTTACTGTAGTCCCAGCTGCTTGGGAGGCTGAGGCAAGAGAATTACTAGAGCTTAAGAGTTTGATGTTACTGTGAGCTATGATGCCACAGCACTCTACCAAGTGGTGACAAAGTGAGACTCTCTCTCTCAAAAAAAATGTATAACATAATTATAATTATATGTAATTATAATATATACATATATAATTTATGTATTATAAAAGTACACAATAAAGATTATATAAGATTAGTAAAATATTTATATAATTATATATACTTGCAATATACATATTTTTAACATATTACTATCAATGTACTTAATTGATCACAGTGAAGTGCTGGCTAAAGATTAGGCCTATTGCATAATAAACAGAGCATTCAGAGATAGACTGACACTTATGAGGTTAATTGTCAGTAAGGATACCAATCAATTCAATGGTAAAAGGGTAACTATTTAAGAAAAAAGTGCTAAAATATTTGGCCAACTTATGCAAATAAAGTCTCAATCCCACCTTTTGCCATACAAAACTTAATTTGAAGTAGATCATAAACCTAAATACCAAATTTAAAATTCTAAGCTTATAAAAGAAACCACAGGAGAAGATAAGATCTTTTTTTTTTTTTTGAGATAGAGTCTCACTTTATCAACCTGGGTAGCTCACAGCAACTTCAAACTCTTGGGCTCTAGTGATCCTCTTGCTTCAGTTTTCCTATGTTTAGTAAAGATGCCGTCTCACTCTTGCTCAGCTGGTCTGGAATTCCTGAGCTTAAGCAATTCAGTCACCTCAGGCTCCCAGAGTACTAGGATTACAGGTGTGAGCCATTGTGCCCAGCCTATAGGAGAAAATCTTTGTGACTTTTAGTCAAAGAAAACTTTCTTAGCTAGAACATAAAAATCATTAACAAATAACTTTTAAAAGGCAATAAATAAGACTCAAAATTTTAAAAGATTTGCACTGTTAAGAAAATAAAAATGTAAATTTCATACTTGAAAATATTTATGAAATACTTTTATAAATACTTTTCTGATGAAGACTTTTATCCAGAATATATAAAGAGGTATTATAACTTGATAAGATGAAAATAACTCACTTAAAAGTGTATAAAAGATTTGACTAGAAATTTTACCAAAGATGAAACACAAATAGCAATTAAGAGCATGAAAAGATGCCCATTATCATAAGTCACCGGAGAAATGCAAATTAAAACCAAAATGAGAAGTCATCACATGTTTATAGCTAACATGGAAGCAATGGATAATACCAAGCCTTGGTCAGAGTGTGGAGCACCAGAACACTTATACATTAAGAGGGAAAACAATTTAGTACAGATATATTAGCAATCAGTTCACTTATTTTTTAATAAAGTAAAATAATTATGAATTGACCCTGCAAACCCACTCAGAGGTAAAGAAATGAAATATGCATTCACAAGAAGAACTCTGTGGAGCAGTGTATTGCAGATTTATTGATAATTGTCAAAATCTAGAAACAACTCAAATACCAGTAAGGCGCTGAATGTACTGATTGTGGAACACTAGTCAATGGAATCATATTTGACAAGACAATGGCAATAATTGCTGTTTTATGCAACATAATGGTTGCATAATGCTTAGTGAAAAAAGCTATATTCAAAAGCTAAAATTTATAGTAGGCCTTTCAAAAGCTAAAATTTGTAGTAGGCCTGGAAAAGGTGCAAATGTTAAGGACATGAAAAAGAATAGTGGTGGCCAAGAGCTGGAAGTGAAGAAAGTAGATTAACTACAAAAGTGCATGTAAAATTTTTCTGAGGTGGCGGCATCTGTGTCTCAATGAGTGGAGTGCTGGCCCCATATACCAAGGGGCCCAGCCTCGGCTGAACTGCAAAACAGAAAAATAGCTGGGCATTGTGGCAGGCGCTTGTAGTCCCAGGTACTCGGGAGGCTGAGGCAAGAGAATCACCTAAGCCCAGGAGTTGGAGGTTGCTGTGAGCTGTGACTGCACAGCACTCTACTGAGGGTGATAAAGTGAGACTCTGTCTCTACAAAAAAAAAAAAAAATTTTCTGAGGTGATGCAAATGTTGATTATGCAAGTGTTCACACAACTGTGTGTATTTGTTAAAAATCATAGAACTATACTCAGAAATAAAGATAATTTTATTCTATGTAAATCATAACCCAATAAAGCTGACAAAATTTTTAAAATGTTGTATGGAGGTCTTATACATATTCTATGGGGGCATTATTCCTACATGGTTTATGTCTTTGATACTATTTTAGATGGTAGATTTTAAAAATTCAGTCTTGAACTTAAAGCATAAAATTATGTTTAATTTTGTCATCTTGGTAAATTCCAACAAACCTGCTGACTTATTACATTCTGACTTGTAAAAATGCTTTTGGATTTTGCTTTGTGCACAATTATCTCATTAGTGTAAAAATAAACATTTTGTTTATTTCTCAAAAAAAAAAATTAAAAAGAAAATACAGTTCACAGATCTCATGTCATTTACTCAACTCTCCAGGGCTTAAAAGAGGCAGAACAGTAACTACATTAATGTCTTCTGAATATAAACACAAGTGCTCTTTAATTTATTCTTTAACTTGTATGATTCAATTGCTTCAATTGTTTTATTTAAAGCATTTAGATTGGATATTTTTGTTTGCAAGGTTGCAATGGATATTTCTTTATGTCAGCCCAGTATCCATTTCCTATTTTTTACTAATACATTCTCATTTTCCCATAAGAAAAAACCCAGTGCCATCCCATCTGTGAATTTCCCTTGAACTGATAAATGCACATCCCGTCAGAGCACCACATTCCCTGCCCACAGTAAATGCCTTAGGGATCAACAATGACTCATGCCAGGCTTGTCATTCAAACTTTGGAATTTTACAGGATTTATTTGGAAGAAAGAGAATTTTTTCCATTAGGCTTGCAGAGCTGTAGAATGTAAGCCTGAAGTTTCCAGAGTGCTACGTGGTGAGAACCTCCTTGAGGTTGAAGCCAGCACGCAGGAAAGCAGAAGTGAAAGCAGAGATAAAATTCTGGTTGCATCTCTGATTCAGTCTTCCCAGAAACCAAATTGGTCCCTGGACTTTTCAGTTATGTGAAACAATAAATTAACTTTTGCTGGAACCAGTTTGAATGTGAGAGTGTCCCCTGATTTACTGAGGCACCAAATAGAATATTCGTCTGGAAACAGAGAGGTCTCACATATAAAGCGTGCCTTCAAGATTTCACAGATTTATAAAGAAGAAAAGCAATGCACATAAATTTATAGTAACTTTGCTAAGTTGCCTTAATTGATTACCTCACTTAACTGATTACCTCACTTTTGAGAACATTTACAAGAATACATTGAATTAAATAACAGTGAGCCATTCCCTTGTGCAAGCCAAGAAGTCAATAGTATTTTCAATTTAAGCAAATAAAAAAAGGAAAAAAATTGAAGTAAATCCTTGTCTGAGTAAAGAGATACAGTCTTAAAAAAATCCAGGCTCACATTTTACTTGGTGATATTGGCAACTTTTTGGATTTAACTTTTTTCAAAGATCTAGGTTCTTTACTCACTGTGAGTTTTGAAAATTAGATGAGGACTGGCTGAACTCAGAGGTTCATGCCTAGAATCCTACAGCTATGGTAGGCTGAGGTGGGTGGATCACCTGAACTTCGGAGTTTGAGACCAGCCTGAGCAAGAGAGACACCCTGTCTCTACTGAAAAAAAAAAAAAGAAAGAAAGAAAGAAAAATTAACCAGGTGTTGTGGCAGATGCCTGTAGTCTCATCTACTTGGGAGGCTGAGAGAGGAGGATCACTTGAGCCCAGGAATTTGAGGTTGCTGTGAACTATGATGATGCCACGACCCTCTACCCAGGGTGACAGGATGAGACTCTGTCTCAAAAAAAAAAAAATTACATGAGGAATATGTGATTCTAAACATTTGAAAATAAATGGATGTCCCATCTGTTGGAAAAAAGCACGTGAATATGACCTCAAAATCTACTATGAAAATCTGAGAATAAAACAATGACTCTCCAGACTTGTCCTATAAAGGACTTACTCATTATTAACTGTTCTATGCCTTTTTTGTTAATCGTACTGTTATTAAATAAAAACTTTATAGAAAGTCAGAATTGTAATCCTGAAAATATTGTTATAGCATCTTTTGAGATGCAGTAATTTGGAAATTAGTCAAAATGTACAGGTTAAATTCAAATGATTATTTAGTAACATTTTGAACCTAGCAAAAAGTTCATCAGTTAATTTTTAGGATATACTGGTAGGAATTGTGTAAAAAAAATAAAAAAGCAGGTGAATGTGACCTCCAAATCTACTATGAAAATCTGAGAATAAACCAATGACCCTCCAGACTTGTTCTATAAAGTACTTGCTCATTACTAACTGTTTATGCCTTTTTTGTTAATCATACTACTGTTAAATAAAAACTATTTAGAAAGTCAGAATCTGTAACCCTGAAAATATTATTAAATAGCATCTTTTGAAATGCAGTAATTTGGAAACTAGTCAAAATGTACAGGTTAAATTCAAATGATTATTTAATAACATTTTGAACCTAGCAAAAAGTTCATTGGATAATTTTTAGGATACACTAGTAGGAAATGTTTTTTTAGATAGAGTCTCACTTTGTCACCCTAGGTAGAGTGCTGTGGCTTCAGAGGTCTGATTCTCTGGTCTCAGCCTCCTGAGTAGCTGGGACTACAGGCACCCACCACAATGCCCAGCTATTTTGAGATGGGGTCTCGCTCTTGCTCAGGTAATCCACCTGCCTCATCTTCCCAGAGTGCTAACATTACAGATGTGAGCCACCATGCCTGGCCCTTGTGTAAAAATTTTAATAACATTAATATTGACTAAATCATGAAAGTTATGCCCACAAATACATACAAAATGTCAATTTCTGTAAATAGATACATTACAGTTGGACTCCATATCTGTGTGTTTTGCTTCCATGGATTCAACCAATCACAGATTGAAAATATTTGGAAAAATAATGGATGGGTATATCTATACGGACACACTTCTTTTTCTCGTAATTATTTCTTAAACAATACTGTATAACAATTATTTATCTAGCACTTACTTGGTGTTAGGCGTTATAAGGAATCTAAAGATGACTTAAAGTATTCAGACAGAGGCTGTGCATAGGATATATATACAGATACTATGCCATGATTTATTAGGGACTTGAGCATCCCTAAATTTTGGTGTCCTAAGGTAGATCCTGGAACCAATTTTCCCATGCATATGACTACATATAAATTGTTGAAATACAAAATATGTCTTTCCCACACATTTTTTGTTTTTTCTGATACCAAATTTTGGTCTGTGCTGTGGCATCATCCTAACTCACTCATTGCAACCTAAACTACTGGGTTCAACTGAGTTTTTCCTTAACCCTCGGAGTAGCTGGTACCATAGTCTCACACCACTATGCCTGGCTGATTTTTCTATTTTTTGTGGAGATGGGGTCTTGTTCTGCTTACTCAGTCTGGTCTTGAACTCCTGACTTCAAGTAATGCTCCTCCCTGGGCCTCTCAAAGTGGTAGGATTACAGGCATTAGCCAGAATGCCTGATCAAATGCACATCTTTAAATAGCATTGCATTAAACCTATGGAATAAGTTATAGAGAATTGACATCTTTATTATGTTGGATGGTACATGTTTAATTCATGAATGCAATGTGTTTTTTTTTTCATTTATTTTCTAAATAAGAAGACAATATGTCTTCTGTATTGCTTTTTGTTTCACCAGCATTTTTGATTTTTAGTATCTAAATACTCTGTTTTATTAGATTTATCCCTAAGAATTTCATTGTTGGAGCAGTTTTAAGTGGTATTGTGTTTTAAATTTTGGTTTCTGGGCTTGTTTTGAGTACATTATGAATAAAATATAGTTAATTTTTGTGTGTTGCCTACAAAGCCTGCAATCTTGTTGAACTCATTTAATAGTTCTAGGTTTTTTTAAAGTAAATTCCTTATCTTTTCTGATATAGACAATAACATCACATACAAATAGGACAATTTCATTCCTTCCTTTCTAATCTGTATGCCTGTTATTTCTTTTTCTCATTCTATTGCAATGGTTAGAACTTGTAGATGAATAGAGTCATAAAAGCAGACACTCTTACCTTATCCCCATCTTGAAAGGAAAATATTCAGCATATGATGTTAGCTCAAAGTTTTGGTAAAGCCCTTTATTAGACTGCGGTAACTGCACTCTATGTTGGGGGTGTTGGGAGGGGGTTTTTTGTTTTAATCATGAATTAATTTCGATTTTGTTAAATGCTTTTCTGTGACCCTAGATATAGTCACATAAGGTTTTTTCTTTCTTAGCCCATTCATATGATAAATTAAACTAATTTATTTTCAAATTTTGATCCAGATATCTATGCCTAGAAAAGATTCCATGTGTGATGATGTTAATGATGTTTAATTTTTTGTATACATTGCTGGATTCAGTTTGCTAATTCTTCGTTGAGAGTTCTTATGCTTAAGTTTATGAGAGATATAAATTTGTAGTTTTTAAAATTTCTTTTCCTTTTATCCTTTACTGTTTTTGTCTAGTTTGGGTATCATGTTAATACTAGCCTTATGAAATGCGTTGAGAAATATTCTTCCCTCTTTTGTCTTCTGGAAGAGATTGTGTAAAATTGGTGTCAGATTTTTTAAATGTTTGGTAGAATTTCTTCAGTGAAAATCTCTAGGTCCAGTTTTATGGGAGGTGAACCTTTAAATAACAGATTCAATTTCTCTGGCAGATAGGACTATTTAGGTTAATAATAGCATCCTGATTGATTCTTGATAGTTTGAAGTTTCCATACATGATCGAATTTATGATAGTGAACTTCTTTGTTCTTTTCTCTCATTTTTATTTTAATGGCTGTAAGATCTACAATAACACACGTATTACCTTCTTCATTATTATTATTTTTTAATCCAAAGGAAAGACACCAAAAGGAAATTGTTTCAATCTTAATGCTTACTTTTTATATTTTCATTAGTATTTTCCTCATTGGTCTTTCTAGCTAATTATAAATTTTATTTTTTCCAAAGAAGCATTTTTGTGCAGTGATTTACACTATTGTTTTCCTATTATCAATCGCATTGCTTATTGTTTATACATTTATTATTTTCATCCTTCTTGCTTTGAGTATATTTTATTCTTTGTATAGCTTCTTTAGGTAGGAATTTAGATTATTAATTTGAAGTTTTAGCTGCATCTCTGTCTTTTGATGTGCTGCATTTTTATTTTTATTTAGCTCTATTTTTTATTTCCTTTGAGACATCTTCTTTCATTTATGGGTTATTTAGGCTATTCATTTTTAAGTGTGGAGGTTTTCCTGTTTTTTCTGTTATTAAATTCTAGTTTGATTTATTATGTTCAGAAAATATGTTCTAAATATTTCCTATACTTAAAGTTTGTTAAGGTTTGTTTTATAGCTCAGAATATAGTTTAGCTTAATGCATATTCCAAAGGCTTGAAAAAGTGTGTATTCTGCTATTTTTGAGTTAATACACATTTTTTAGTAACTACTAAGTTTAAATTATGTGAAGTATATGTATGCATAATGCCTAGACTTTGCATTCAAGTAGCTAATAAATTTGTCTAAGAAAATCAGGAAATTATAAAAAAGTTATTATTAAATAGGGAGAATCAGATATTTTCAATTGATGGGGTTGAGAAAGTGTTTATGGAAAGAGTGACATTTGACAGATATTAAAGGTTGGATAAATTGCCAACATATGGAATTTAAAGAAAGATAGCTTGATTTTGCTCAATTCTGGCATTGAGTCTGAGAGAGAGGATATGAGAAAGAGCTTACCAACATTTTTTGAATATAAGATTCCTCTAATCATATGTGGTTATGGACTAAGTGTTTATGTTCCCCGACCAAACTTTCATGTTGAAACCGTAACTCCCAATTTGATGGTATTAGGAGATATGGCCTTGGGGAGGTAATTAGGTTTAGATGAGATCATTAGGGTAGACTCTCATGTTAGAGTCAGTGTCCTTACAAGAAGAAGCGCTCTCTCTCTCTCTCTCTCTCTCTCTCTCTCTTTCTCTCTCTGCCATCTCTTCCTACCAGGTAAGGATACAGCAAGAATGCAGCTGTTTGTATGCCAGGACGTGATTCTCTTCATTAGAAGCCCATCAGGTGGGACCTTGATCTTGGATTTCTTAGCCTCCAAAACTACAAGAAGCAAATGTCTGTTGTTAAGCTGCCCAGTCTGATATTTTCTTATAGAAGCTGGAGCTGATTGAAACAGGACAGCACCAAAACATTGGATATAAAAGGAAGATTTCAGATCTCCTCTCACTGGTACTTTATGTTTTTCTTCCTAGGGAAGCTGTCTTTTAAGCCTATTAAAAGCCAATGATTCACAAAAGGTTAATATAAAATTAGACTTCAGGGAATTTAGGATTCGATGTGAATTGTTTCATAGCAATAGTTGCTTTTCCTTTAAAACAAAAAAGAAAGGCCTGCTATAATCCATAAAATTTATAATATGGCAGAAAAGGTAAGGATTAAAAATGTAAGCATTTAAGTTAAAGAACAAAATATTTTCTTCTTATGAACAAGAAAGAGAAAGCACAGTTCTCCTAGAAGTTAAATATGTATTGAGAAGCTATAGAACATAACTTTATAAATTCCCCTTCCATGGAAAACAGGCTGCACTATGAGGAAGAATTATCATTATTCATGGTAGGCAGGGAAATTGAAAGAGATAAGATATTTTATGTCAAATGATAAAAATAAAATGTATTATTCACATGCACTTTACATGTCAACTTTTAAAATTTTGCAGATGAAGAGTGGAGGGCTAATCTTACTGGAGTTAGATGATATCTCAAGGTAGCTTTGATTTGCATTTCTCTGATGATTAAGGATAATGAGCATTTCTTCATGTGTCTGAAGGCCGTGCACCTGTCTTCTTTAGAGAAGTTTCTCTTCAGATCTTTTG
>CAUYON010187635.1:0-26315 GCA_963573935.1 Arctocebus calabarensis
AATATCATAATATAAAATATATCCCACAAAATATATAGAGATATATATATATATATATATATATATATATATATATATATATATATGCCTTGTTTTTGTTTTGGGTTTTAATTTCAACATTTTCCTCTATATTTTTTTATGTTTTCATTCTTTTTTTCTTCATTTTTTCTAGTTTAATGCTAATTTTCCAACGTTGCTTTCTTTAACAATTAAAACTTCAATTTTGCTAGTGTTTCTACCCCTATTATTTGATGTTTTCCCCAATTGTATCCTATAAAGTTTTCTGTTTTCTTGTTTTTGTTTGATTTATAGCAATTTTGTGTTTCCTCTCTACTTGGTGGAGGTGGGGTGGTGTGGTTTTGAACAGGCTGGCAAAAACCTCTCCTGACCTCAAAGGAACCACCCAATCCAGCACCCCAGAGGTTGTGGGTGTTTAAGGTTGGGTCAAAGTACCCTACTGTACACCTATATTGCTCCCGTCTCCCTCTTTCTATGCCTCTCTTCTTTTGTCCCTATTCCCTTTTATTCACCCCCTCTCCTTTCTCCTCCTCCTCCTCCTGCTCTTCTTCTCCTCCTCCTCCTCCTCCTCTTCTTCTTCTTCTTTTTTTCTTCATCTTTTTTCCTTTCTTGCTCTTCAATCTTCTCATCCTTCTGGTCCTGTACCAAAAGGACTCATCAAAACCCTAGGCCAGAGGCATGGTAACTTAAAGAGCAAGAGGAAGTGAAAAGAAAATTAGAGCAAGGAAACAGATAAACAAAAACACTCATGAGGAAGAATCAGCAGAAAAATCCTGGCAAAATTAAAAAGCAATCCAGAGCACCCCCTCAAGGGACTGTGAGGTAGCTACTGCAGAGGAGTCCATAGAGCATTTCTATGAAGAAATGCTAGAAATGACAGAAAGGGGATTTAGAATACAGATGATGAAAACAATCAAGGAAACTGCTGATAAAGTGGAAAACCAAAAGGAAATCCAAAAACAGAATCAAATAAGAGATGAACGATATGAAGAATATAGAAATGATATATAGAAACTGAAGCAGTCAATTAGGAATCTTAAAGATGCAATAGAAAGTATCAACGACAGATTAGACCATACAGAAGGAAGAATCTCAGAGGTAGAGGACAAAGTTCTTGAGATAACTCAGATAATTAAAGAGGAAGAAAAGAAGAGAGAGAAAGCAGAAAATTCACTGACAGAATTATGGGACTTTATGAAGCATTCAAACATATGAGTTTAGGTATCCCAGAAAGGGTAAAAGAAAGCCCCAGGGGAATGGACGGCATACTAGAAAATATTATAAATGAAAATTTCCCAAATATCACCAAAGATTCTGACACACTTCTTTCAGAAGGATATCAGACACCAGGGCACCTCAACTCCAACAGAGCTTCTCCAAGACACATTGTGGTGAACCTGTCCAAAGTCAAGACAAAAGAAAAGATTCTTCAAACTGCCAAGAGTAAGCCCCAGTTGACCTACAGGGGCATATCCATCAGGGTGACTATAGACATCTGTAAGGAAACTTTTCAAGGAAGAAGACAATGGTCATTTACCTTTAATCTACTTAAACAGAAAAATTTCCAGCCTGGAATTCTATATTCTGCAAAGCTAAGCTTTAGAATTGACAGATAAATCAAATCATTTACTGATAAGAAAACATTGAGGAAATTTTACACAACAAGACCAGCTCTATAGCAAATACTTCAAGCTATGCTACACACTGACCATCACAATGGATCAAAGCAAATTAAGAACTCAGAAATTAAAGGACAGAACCTAACTTCCACACTGATGCAAAAGATAAAACTAAGCAATGAACTCTCACAAAATAAAATGAATAGAACACTAGCACACTTATCAATTATCTCAATAAATGTTAATGGCTTGAATTCCCCACTGAAGAGACATTGATTGGCTGATGGATTAAAAAACACAAGCCATCCACTTGTAGTCTGCAGGAAACACATCTAGCTTTAAAAGACAAATTAAAACTTGGACTTAAGGGTTGGAAGATAATTTTTCAGGCAAACAGAATTCAGAAGAAAAGAAGGGTTGCAGTCTTATTTTCAGATACATGTGGATTTAAAGCAACTAAAGTCAAAAAAGACAAATATGGTCACTTTATATTGGTCGAGGGAAAAATACAATAAGAAGACGTTTCAATTCTAAATATTTCTGCATCCAATTTAAATGCTCCCAGATTCTTGAAACAGGCCTTACTCAGTGTGAGCAATATGATATCCTATAACACCATAATAACACGGGACTTTAACAATCCTCTTACAGAGTTGGACACATCCTCTATACAGAAATTGAACAAAGATATAAGGGACTTAAATGAGACACTAGAAAAACTGTGCTTGAGAGGCGCATATAAAATACTCGATCCCAAAGGTAAAGAATATACATTCTTCTCATCATCCCATGGAACATTCTCCAAAATTGATCATATCCTAGGATATAAAACAAAACTCGACAGAATCAAAAGAATTGAAATTTTACCCTGTTTCTTCTCAGACCATAAGGCACTAAAGGTGGAACTCAATTCCAATAAAAACATTCAACCCCAAACAAAGGCATACAAATTAAACAACCTTCTGTTGAATGACATTGGGTGCAGGAAGAAATAAAGGAGGAAATCATTAACTTCCCTGAGGATAACAACAATGAAGACACAAGCTACAAAACCTGTGGGATACTGCAAAGGCAGTTCTCAGAACAAAATGTATCACTTTAGAAGCCAACATTTGAAAAACAGAAAGAGAAAAAATCAACAAACTCACAAGCCATCTTATGGAATTAAAGAAAGGAGAATAATCTAAGCCTAAACCCAGCAGAAGAAAAGAAATATCCAAAATTAAATCAGAGATCAATGAAATTGAAAACAAAAGAATCATTCAGAAAATTAATGAAACAAAGAGTTGGTTGTTTGAAAAAATAAATAAAATAGATAAACCTTTGGCCAGACTAACTAGAAATATAAGAGTAAAATCTCTAATAACCTCAATTAGAAATGATAAAGAGTAAATAAAAACTGATGCCACAGAGATACAAGAGATCATCTCTGAATACTATCAGAAACTCAATGGTGAGAGAAACTTGCCAATGTGGAGGAAATGGATCAATATTTGGAATCATGCTCTCTCCCTAGACTTAACCAGAAAGAAATAGAGCTCCTGAACAGACCAATTTCAATCCCTGAGATCAAAGAAACAATAAAAAAATCTTCCAGAAAAATGCCTTGATCTGGTTGGCTTCACACCAGAATTCTATCAAACCTTAAAAGAAGAGCTTATTCCCATACTGCAGAAATTGTTCCCCAAAATTCACTAATGAATATAGATGCAAAAATTCTCAACAAAATCCTAGCCAATAGATTACAGCTTATCATCAAAAAGTCATACATCATGATCAAGTAGATTTCATTCCAGGAATGCAAGGCTGGTTTAACATATGCAAGTCTATAAACGCTATCCACTATATTAACAGAAGCAAAAACAAAGACCATATAACCCTCTCAATAGATGCAGAAAAAACATTTGATAAAATCCAGCATCTGTTTCTAATTAGCACACTGAAGAATATAGGCATAGGTAGAACATTTCTTAAACTGATCGAAGCTATCTATGACAAACCCACAGCTAATATTTTACTGAATGGAGTAAAACTGAAAGCTTTTCCTCTTAGAACTGGAACCAGACACTGCTGTCCTCTGTCACTATTACTATTCAACATAATACTGGAAGTTCTAATCAATACAATTAGGCAAGACAAGGAAATAAAGGACATCCAAATGGGAGCAGAGGAGGTCAAACTCTCCCTTTTTGCTGATCATATGCTCTTATACTTAGAGAACCCCAAAGACTCAACCACAAGACTCCTGGAAGACATCAAAAAATACAGTAACGTCTCAGAATGTAAAATCAATTTCCACAAATCAGAAGCCTTTTTATGCCAATAAAAGCCAAGATGAGAAGCTAATCAAGGATACAACTCCCTTCACCATAGCTTCAAAGAAAATGAAATACCTAACAAAAGAGGTAACAGACACCTGCAATGAAAATTATGGAACCCCAAGAAAGGAAATAGCAGAGGATATTAACAAATAGAAGAACATACCATGTTCCTGGCTTGAAACATCAACATTTTTAAAATGTCTATACTTCCCAAAGCAATCTACTGATTCAATGCCATTCTTATTAAAATACCAACATCGTATTTTCAAGACTTGGATAAAATGATTCTGCATTTTGTATGGAAGCAGAAGAAAACCCATACAGGTAACGCAGTTCTTAGTAACAAAAACAAAGCCAGAGACATCAGCAGACCAGGTTTTAGGTTGTACTACAAAGCCATAGTGGTCAAGACAGCATGGTACTGGCACAAAAATAGAGACATAGACATTCGGAATCAAATAAAAAAACAGAAATGAAACTAACATCTTAGAACCATCTAACTTTCAATAAACCAAAAAAGAACATACACTGAGGGAGAGACTCCCTATTCAATAAATGGTGCTGGAAGTACTGGATATCCACATGTAAAAAACTGAAAATGGACCCACACCTTTCTCCACTTACAAAAATTGATTCAAGATGGATAAAGGACTTAAATTTAAGGCAAGAAACTATAAAAATCCTCAAAGAAAGAATAAGAAAAACACTGGATGATATCGGCCTGGGGAAAGACTTCATAAAGAAGACTACCCTGGCAATTGCAACAAAACCAAAAATAAACAAATGGGACTTAATTAAACCAAAAAGCTTCTGTACAGCTAAGGAAAGCAAATAGACAACCTGCACAATGGGAAAGGATATTTGCATATTTTGAATCAGACAAAAGCTTGATAACTAGGTTCTATACAGAACTCAAATTAATCCACATGAAAAAAGCCAACAATTCCATATATCAATGGGCAAGAGACATGAATATAATCTTATCTAAAGAAGACAGCCAAATGGCTAACAAACATAAGAAAAAATGCTCATCATTCCTAATTATTAGTGAAATGCAAATCAAAACCACCTGAGATACCATCTAACCCCAGCAAGAATGGCCCACATCACAAAATCTCAAAACTGCAGATGTTGGCATGGATGTAGAGAGAAGGGAACATTTTTATACTGCTGGTGGGACTGCAAACTAATAGGACCTTTTTGGAAAGAAGTATGGAGAGCCATCAAAGACCTCAAGCTAGACCTCCCATTTGATCCTGCAATACCATTACTGAGCATCTACCCAGCAGAAAATAAAAAATCCTTTTATCATAAGGACACTTATACTAGATTGTTTATTGCAGCTCAATTTATAATCACAAAAATGTGGAAACAGCCTGAATACCCACCAACCCAGGAATGGATTAACAAACTGTGGTATATGTACACCATGGTAAATATTCAGCCATTAAAAAATTGGAGACTTTACAACCTTTGTATTAACATGGATGGAAGTGGAACACATTATTCTTAGTGAAGCATTGCAAGAATGGAGAAGCATTAATCCTATGAACACAATTGTGATATGAGGACAACTAATGACAATTAATGACATAGTAGGGGTGGGGAATGGGAGAGCAGAGCGAGAAAGAAGGAGGGAGGGTGAGGGAAAGGAAGGGCAGAGAGAGGAGACGAGGGAAGAGGGCGGGGTCTTAGTGTGTGACGCACCATTTTGGGGGGCAAGATAATTGTAAGAGCGACTTTACCTAACAAATGCAATTGTGTAACCTGGTTTCTTATACCTTCAATTAATCTCCAACAAGAAAAAAAAGGACTTTTTCTTTGTTGGATAATTACCTAGAAGTAGGATTGATGGATCAAATGGTAGGTCTATTTTTAGTTCTATGAAGCATAGAGTTTGTACTAATTTGCAGTCCCACCAACAATGTGTAAATGTTCCTTTCTCCCCATAGCCATGGTAGTATCTATTGCAATGGGTCTTTTGAGATGAACCATTCTCACTAGAGTTAAGTGATATCTCAGTGTGGTTTTGCATTTCTTTTTCTTTTCTTTCTTTCTTTCTTTTTTTTTTTTTTTGATACAGACCGTCAAGCTGTCACCCTAGATAGAGTGCTGTGGCATCACAGCTCACAGCAACCTCCAATTCCTGGGCTGAAGCGAGTCTCCTGCCTCTGTCTCCCAAGCAGCTGGGACCACAGGCACCCGCCACAATGCCTGGCCATTCCTTGGTTGCAGCAGGCCCAGGCTGGATTCGAACCCGCCAGCTTGGGTGTACATGGCTGGCGCCCTAGCCCATTGAACCACAGGCGCCAAGCCTTGATTTGCATTTCTATGATGACTAGAGATGGTGAGCATTTGTTCATGCCTTTCATGGCCATTAGTCTACCTTCATTAAAAAATTTTGATTTCTGGTTTTTTTGGGGGGGGTTGCCCACTTTTTAGTGGGATTGTTGGATCTTTTTTTGCTGATTTGCTTGAGTTCTAGTAGATTCTGGTTATCAGCCCTTTATCAGACACCCAGCATACAAATATTTTCTCCTATTCTCTAGGTTGTCCATTTGGTCTCTGTTATGAATCCTTCACAGTGCAGAAACTTTTTAACTTAATTGGGTCCCATTTATTTATTTTTATTATTGCTGTGATTGCTCTAAATGGGGTCTTCATAAATTCTTTGCCAAGCCTGACATCTATAAGAGATTTTCAAACTTTTTTGTCTAGAATCCCTATAGTTTTATGTCTTAGGTTTAATCCTGTTATGCATTGAGAATTAATTTGTGAGCATGATGACAGGTATGTGCCTTGTATCACTCTTCAACATGTAGCTGTACAGGTTTCTCAGCAAAATTTACTGAATAGAGAATCTTTTCCTCAGTGTATATTTTTGCATGCTTTGTCAAAGATCAGATGGGAATATGAGGATGGTTTTGTATCTGCGTTCTCTGATCTGATCAGTATATCTATGTCACTATCTTAGTGCAAGTACCATGCTGTTTTGATTTACTATAGCCCTAAATTATAGCCTGAATCTCTGGTAATGTGATGCTTGTATATTTGTTCTTACATAAAGTTACATTGGCTATTGGCAGTTTTTGGTTTTGATTTTACATGAAGCATAGAACTATTTTTCCTTAGATCTTCAAAAATGGATCTATATGAGGATTTCATTGATTCTGCACATCACTTTTTATAATATAGACATTTTAATAATGTTGATCCTTTAACATGATGTGTTTTTCCATCAGTTGACTTTCTTTGGTATTTATTTCTGCAGTGGTTTGTAATTCTCCCAATAGATGTTTTTCACCTTACTTAAATATATTTTTAGATATTTATTTTTCTTTGATGGTACTTTGAAGCATATTTGATTTGATTCTCAACTTGACTATTTTGGAGTATATGAAAGATACTCATTTGTACCTGATAGTTTGTTGAACTTATTTATCAATTCCAGGAGTTTTTGGTTGCCTCTTTGGCATTTTCTAGATATGAAATCATATCATCAGCAAAGAGCAATAGTTTGTTTTTTCTTTTCCCATTAAGATGCCCTGCATTAAGAAGATTCTCCAGGTTATGGTCTGGGACTATAGCCCTGATAGAATAACTGTATACAGTTTCTACCCTAATATCTTGAACCATCAGACAATGAACCATAGGGAGAGGTAATGTTCTCCAATTTTTAATGTTTGAAAAATATAGATGTACCTCCTCAAACTAAAACATAATAATAACACTTAGTTTTTTCTTTCATATAATTAAAATTAAGCCTACAAGAATAGTAGTCAAATCTCAATTTTAGGCAAAGGAAAATCTCATAGTTGATTAATTAGAAAGGGTTTTATTTTCATTTTTGCCTCCACTTCTCTTAGTGAGAAACTCCTTCAACCCAACTGAATGCTATCTTAGTCTGTTTTGTGTTGCTATAATAGAATACTTGAGACTGATTGATTTGTAAAGAAAAGGAGTTTATTTGGCCTACTACTTTGGAAACTGGAAAATCTAAGATTAGGCAGCCTATTTGGTGATTATTTAGTGGTGCTTCAATTCATGGCAGAAATCACATGCAAGAGCCAGGCAGAGGAGGCTGAGAATGCTTGTAACAACCTGCTTTCAGGAGAACTCATCCATTCTCCTGAGAGTGATAGCTCATTTCCTTCCAAAAGACAGCCTTGACCTGTTCATGAGGGTGGTGCCCAAACTCCCCACTAGTCCTCACCTCCTAGCATTGCCATAATGGGAGTCAAACTTCAACATGAGTTTTGTTGTGGACAACTGCATCCAGACTATAGTAGATGTCAGGAATCATTTTCTCTTTTTCATTTGAATATCTCATTTATATCTGAATTTCTGGTCATACTTCTAAATATCTCTCTTTCATTACTCTAATATGAATGTATTAGAAACTAAAGGAAGTCTTTGCTAGTTATGCTCATCTACTGAAAATGTAAAAAGAAAAAAAAGTTGTACCATTGTAGGAAAATTCCCTAAACCATGAGCTCAAAATTAAGTTCTTTTTTTTTTTTTTTTTAAATCATAGCTGTGTACATTAATGCAATCATGGGGTATTGGTTTTATTTACAATTTGAAATTTTTTCATCAAACTGGTTAACATAGCCTTCACAGCATTTTCTTAGTTATTGTGTTAAGACATGTATATTCTACACCCAGTAAATTTCACATGTACCCTTTTAAGATGCACTGTAGGTGTGATCCCAACAATTACTCTCCCTCAACCCATCCTCCCTTCCTCCCTTCCCTCTCTCCTTTCCCCTTCTTCTTGAGTTATTGGTTTCATAGTAAGACTGAGCACATTGGATACATTTTCATCCATGCTGAGATACTTTGCTAAGAAGAATATGTACCAGCTCCATCCATGTAAACATGAAAGAGATAAAGTCTCCATCTTTCTTTAAGGCTGCATAAAATTCCATGGTGCACATACACCACAATTTATTGATCCATTCATGGGTCCATGGGCACTTGGGCTTCTTCTATGACTTAGCAATTATGAATTGGGCTGCAATAAACATTCTGGCACATATATCTTTGTTATAATGTGATTATTGGTCTCCTGGATGTATACCTAGTAGAGGAATTATAGGATTGAATGGTAGGTCTATTTTTAGATCTCTAAGTGTTCTCCAAACATCTTTCCAAAAGGAATGTATTAGTTTGCATTCATACCAGCAATGGAGAAGTGTTCCCTTTTCTCCACATCCACACCGACATCTCTGGTTTGGGGATATTCTTGCCTCTCTCTCTTGCTATATGAATCCTGAGAAACAGTTTTTGAGATCTCAGTTACTTCATTGGTAAAATTAGGACATAAAACTAGAATTATGACAGTTTATAATATAACAGAAACTACTCAAAATATATATTGTTTATTGTCTTACACTTAATTCACATAAGATATTTTTAGAGTAGAATATAGGTCTGTCACCAGATGCAGAAACTTGAAGATCAGGTGAAGGTGTCAAAGGAAACACTTTCAGCTAAAGCTAACTAGGGGGGCTGATAATTGCAGGCAAGAACCATCTTCAGCTGCTTGTCAGCTTTTCTCAGTCACTTTACCTAAATTTTAGCTAATTATAGTATCATTTACATTGTGGTTTTAAAATTTCTTCACCCTTGAAATTGCCAAGACAGTTCCTAAAGAACCACAATTTGGGAAAATGGGAAGGGATGCAATTCTAGAACTTACTACCCAAATTGTTAGTAAAAGCCACGCCCTTAACCTTGAATATCCCTTCCTTAAATTAGTGAGACTTCAAAAGACCAAACACCACTTCCTTTTGGTATAGTTGCACTTTTGAGCTTTCATCTCTTGAGAATATACCTGTTTTCAGTCTTTCAATAAAAACCTGCTTGTTTGGCTTACATTGTACAATCTGAAATTGTTTTCTCCCAAAGATCACCAAAAACCTGGAAAAACCTCCATTCGCTGGCTGACTATATGAATTATATAACAGGGTGTCCATAAGGTTCATGTAGTATAATGTAAATATTATCCCTCTTGTACTTTTAAACAAACTGAGACTAACTAATTCAGAAAGTGACAAAGAGACATGAGGGGGGAAACTTGTCTCCCAAAGCCTTAAATTCTACAGGATAATTTTAAATCCCTTGGTTATTTAAAAACTTTAAAAGAACGTGATTTTTATAAACTAACCAAGCTTGCTGATCACACAATTCGAACAGCAAATATTTGCTTAACTATTTACCTACTTTGTCAGCTGAGTTTAAGATAAAACCCAAGCAAAAGCACAGCCGAATAAACCTATGACAGGACAGATAAGAGAGAGAGACAGAGTTCTTATTTTGCATCATTTATAAAGTGAGTTTCAGGTGGATCACTTCTCTGCTGTGACCAGTCTGATACATGTTTAATATATGTGTTTATTAATATTATCTTGAAAGCAAATGCAAAATTTCTGGATGAGGGACAGACTGTTATTACTTAAAGCAACAACCACGTTGGTTGTCCAGGACCTAGTCCTCCCTCCTCAGGGCAAGGCGGGGACAACCAGAGATAGCCTATTGATACCCTGGGTGTTCTTAGTTTGGTGGGAAGGGCAAGAGAGCAACCTCAAAATTACAGCTCTAGTACTTACTGCATGATGACCCGTCTACCACTAACCACCAGAGAAAGGAAGAAAAGTGGAGAGGGAAAGAACAGGACAGAGAGAGAAAGAGAATGAAATTTTATCTTCCTAAAGTAAACAAATCTCTTCTAGAAACATTTAGTTTCTAAGCAAGCATTTAGTTTCAGAGGCAATGCATTTGATATCCTTTGAATGAGAACAAATGTTTTCACCATAAAGGAAATAAACAGCTCTGGCTCAAATGCTCCTGGAATGAAGAAGAAATGGATTTGGAAAAATATTTAAATATTTTTATGTTTTTCTCTCTTTTGTAGCATGTTGTTGCTCTTTGCTCAGAAAATTATAATCCCACAGTAACATAAAAGTAACCACATTGTTTCTCAACCACTAACTGTCCTCTATAAACTAAGGATGTTGTCATATAAAGTACCCAAATTCCGTCCATTTATGATGCTTTTATGAAGTGAACTTAATTAAGAAAAAGAGAAAATGTCCAGAAACAATCAAATGAACTTGAGACATCTACTGACAAAATGGTAAACTGGAGAAAGCACTGACCTACGTGTTATTACTTCTCTGCTCTGGGACAAATCACCAAAACTGTATCAGCCTCTATGTTCTCACAGGCTCAATTACAAACTTGGACTAAGACAACAGGTCTATTTATGAATCGCAATAAATGGATATGCGTGTTTTAAAATTACATATATGTATGTGTATACAACTCCATTTCCCTTCTCAAAGTTATACCAATGGTTTTATTATTCAGATTGGTAGTTGCCATATTTAAGTTACTCATTTAATTTATGCAATGAATCTACATTGCATGAATTGTAGACCAGGTGATGGTTGACTATTTTCCCAAGAAAAATTGAGAAAGAGCCTGGGGCTTTGCACAGTGGCTCTCAAACTTCAGCACGCATCAGAATCACCTGGAGCGCTCACTACCATTGTTGAGTCCCTCATTCTGTTTACCAATATTACGGCCAAGAACTTACCTTTTGCAAAAAGCTCACAGGCTGTGTGAATGTCGCTGGTCTGCTCGCCACACTTCAGAAACCACCAACCTACATTTATACAAAACTATTTCTAAACTGTGAACATATAGGAATTACTATGATTCAGTAGGTTTGGGGTCCGCCTTCCTATTCTGTGTTTGTAACAAAGTAAATTTCTTTTCACCATCCACAGACCATGCATGAAGTTAGCACAGGCATCACCTGGGAGCTGTTAGGTGAAATTGGAATCCAACTGGACAAACTTGGTGACTGTGGTTAATAATACTGTATTGTATACTTGAAATTTGCTACAATAGTACTATCCCCCCCACACACAAGGTAACTATGTGAAGTGATGGATGTTTTAAATTGTGATAATAATTTCACAACATATACATATATCAAATTATCACATTGTACACTTGAAATGTGTACAACAATTTTATTTTCAATTGTACCTCAGAAAACCTGAAAAACACTTTGAAATGTACAAACATGTATATTGTCTACTATGTTGCACACACTATAAAAAAATTGCAAGTGCCCCCAAATGAATTAGACTCTACATGAAAGTTCAATGAGCTTTAGAGAGGAAATCAGAAAATTAAAAAGCACATATAAGAAGTACAAAGATAAAAACCATAATAACAACAATAGCGCATAATAACAAGCGCTATTGAAACCCAAATAATGAGCCAATTACCTTTGATGAGACGAGAATGATGTCTGGGAGCCGCATAGAGGGCAAGTCTTCAAGAAATGCAGACATGATTTATGTTACTTAAAAGGCTCAAAAAAATTAAACCTGAATTGCAATATGAGAACACTAGAATTCCCTGAATAAACACATATACTAGAGTAGGCAAAATAAATTGGTAAATAAATCACCACTTCAAATAGTTAGACCAGATAAGCAACCATTTTGACTTTAAAAGGACCTGAACTCAGCTAACCAAACAAACAGACATGACAAACTTCACTGTTAAATTTAATAAATAAGCAAATAAAATGAGCCTACAGGATTTCAGGTAAGGTAAACAATGCTTTAGGAAGTTTTTCAGACACCCAGGGATTTAAGTTACTGCAAATATGACCCAGGTTCAGGCAAAGAAACCTCAGCAGCTTTTTACTAAGAGAAGCACAAGCCTAGCCTAGCTGCTTCTACAGAGTTTAAAGCCCTCACCAGAGTTCTAAACTGGCCAGAAAAATCTCTGCCTACAAACATGACCAAGCGTAGTAGGTAACTTTCAGACTCAGCGCACTGAAAATAATTGAATTTTGATAAAACTAGAAATCTTATGAAGACATATTTTCTTCTGATGTAGTAAAAATTGTAAACACCCCAAGTATTCAGCTACCTGCCATTTGTTTTTATGGACAATGGGAAATTAAAACAAAACAAAACACCACTGTGCTTACTTTCTACACAGAGAAAAAACTCATAAAGTAAAATGTAAAACTCTCATGCAAATAATTAGGCATAATTAAGTCAACACTTACAAAATTTTTGCTGGTCGACTGCTACTCCATTTTCACAGTACAGCAGTAAAGAGAATAAAGATAACTATTGTTATCTTTTGAGAAAATTGAGAAATTTTTGAAGTTGTTGCTATTTGGAGGAGGGGATGAAGATAGAGTTTGTACCATTTTCTCAATGTTATCCTTTAAAAGAATTGACCTTTAACTCCTGGCAAGTGAGACACGGCTGGCATAGGGGCCACGCCACTTTTAAACATCACTCACATCTCCTTGCTTTCCAGGGTTTAATTTCTTTCTTTTTTTTTTTCCAGGGTTTAATTTCAACCCCAGACCTCATTTTATAAAGTCAAGAAACAGCTACTAGAAATGAGAGTTCAAGTTAAAGAGTCTTCTTTCCTTTTAGAGGGAGAGTTCTGAATCTATGTTCAAGAGCAAGATTTCCACAAAGAGGGAAGCACACCCAGCCTCTGCAGATCAGCTTAACTGGGGGCACAAATGCCCTAGAACTAGCTCATTTTGTTACAGAAATCGTTCGGATTCAGCATTGTCAATTCATGTCACTTAAAGCCGTGAAATGAATGTAAGGTTAATGTGCTCTCTCCTTTTCCACCCTTACTTATGTTTAGCGCTTATTGAATGCCTACTATTAATATATTTTTAAAGTTACAAATACAATATATGGCCTCTGGGAAAAACTTCACCGGTAATGTTGGTCAGTTTGCAACATAGATTATCTGACCTATAATGGCATACCAGTAAAATCACAGTGGGTCAGCCACTATTAACCGCATCTTTCCAGGAGCACCTGACCTCCCATCCTTGTATTATATAACACCTTTAGTGGCATGGCTCACTGCTACAGTCTTGGGGCCATCACTCATCTCTTGTTTATTTACTTCATTTTAAAGAACACCAGAACTGAAGGGAATTTTATATGGCTGGGACTGAAAGTCCTGTTCCTGCTTAATGGAATAATACAAAATCTGGAGGATTCATGGCCCTGACTTTTATATAGATGAAATAGAGTGGGAAGGATGAATAGGAAATAAGGTGCTGTCTTTAAACAGTGAAGCAAAAACAATTTTTAATAAAATGGCATTAGATCTTTCTGTTGTTTTTGGCTTTGTTTAGAAATACCTGTTTCTATAGTCAAACATGCAGCAGTTAAAGCCCATGCAATCAAATACAGAAAAGAAAATGAATGTAAACATTTTCTGAGAACTGCTCTTTTTAGATTTTAATGTGATGTTATCCTCTATTTAAACATACGCTTGTAAGTGCACTGACTCAGAGTATATTGGATATGTCAGAATGTGGAATTTTAATAACTAGGAAAAATTCTCAGATAAACTCAAGTCTTAGACATGAACAAAAATGTCATTCTCTCTGAAGCTAGATTTTAATACATCCTAGAGTACTGGAAATCAATATCAATTCCCAGGGTCCTTTTGCTGAGATATTCAAAATGTCAACTCTAATGGGAGTCATTTCTGGGGGGAAAAAAGCAGACATAACCTAGGGCTGTGCAGTTCACTCAAGAGATAGAAAGAGTTATTGCTCAAAATATAAACATATCTTGTATTTTTAAATAACAGAACAAAACCTTTTCTTTACTGTCATAATTTTGACAACGTAACCATTTTTCAGAACTGGAAACCTGATATGGTGGCAGATAATGTTGGAGAAGTTATTTTCTCTTGTTTAGTAATTATCATCAATGAAAGAAAGATTTCTTAAATACTAATAAATCAGGACCGAATTGACTGACCATGCATCCAAATTGCTGCATTATTCACACTGGAATTACTCTAAAGATTAGCTGCAAATTGCCCTCTAAATTGAATTTATAGTTTCATTTTTCATAACTACTGTGTTGTGACAGATGAAAGGAATCTGGGAGGAAAATGACAGCAGTGGACCCAATTTCTTGGTGCTCTATCTATAAGATAGAGTCAAATCATCTCTATAATTTATTTTGGCAAGCATAAAACCCTGGTAGGCTGAAATCCAGAATATCATACCCCATATCTTCCTCAGGAGAAGGGAAAAGTCAACATTGTGTTTTTGCCAAGTGGAGTGGGAGTTAATTGAATTAATATTTATGGAAAAAGGAAGTTCACATATATGAATTATTTTCTATGTTATATCCTTTGATTTAATCCTCACAACACTACCTACTATCTACCATGAGATAGATAATCGTACCTCATTTTAAAGAAAGAAAAAGCCTGTGTCTGAGTAATCTGCCAAAGTCTAGACTGCTAAAAGGACTCCCTGTGTTCAAAATCCAGGTCCGGGATCTGCTGCCAGGCTCCCTCTCAGACAGGGCTATTGTTTGGATCCCATTACCAAGTCAGACCTATTAATTTTATGTTTAGCAGATCATTTGCAGTTTATTTTGCATCCAAGAAACCAGCAATGACCACAGCCCAAGTCAGACAGAAAGAAACACAGACTGATTCTACAAACTAGGCATCACGAACATGCTTAAATCTTTGGTATAAGAGTTTTCAGACGATTAGTGGAAAACTGAAATGAAATAAATGCTCCCAGATCAGAGAGATAGCAAAGACCTTCCCCCTTAATCTGAGATAGATAACCTGTTGCAATACAGAGAGGGGAGGACAATTTGGTTAGCCTTTAAATTGGGTTTGTATTGTCCAGGCCTTTGGGGTTAGAAATGATTAAAAACAAATATTGGTCCAGAGCTACTGGTGCACGCAGTTGATGCCTTTAGGTTTCTAAGGCACCAGTATGGGAACATATGCTCTGTTTGTAAGACAAATGAACAGGCAGCCTCCCATAGCTTTCTGTTTCTGAAGGTTTAGCAAGTGTCACCATTTTTCTTCTGTACTGGCCTCAACTATCTTCTCTTTTATCAAAGAAGCTCTCAGGTTAACCCACAAACATCCAGGCATTAATGGCATTTCTAAAACACTCAAGAGCAAATTAAATTATTTGTATTTACAAATAAGTATTTTCACAGTATGCTTGTTGCAAAGAATCTAAATGATCCTTTCAGATGACAGAAATAAGACCTTTACCAGTGAGATGGAAATTGCAAAGCCCTGTGTCTGTAGATAAATCTTTTAGTATAAGTAATAATTACTGTATTCCTGATTTTAGAAGGTATCTTTTTGTAGTGTATACAATTTAATTTTTTTCCAGTGATGATTATTTTTAGTATTTTAAAGTACGCTAGTGTAGCATAAATTTTTAGCTACACATACATATTTATTTCTATTCCACTTGAGCCAAGTGCTACCCTTATCACAAAACATATCCCCTTGTGTGTTTCCTTTGTTTGATTATTTTACATGAAACTAAAGTGTTTACATTTAAAGTCAAACAACATTCTTAATTGATGATAAATGTAAAAAATGAAATGTTACTAAGCTGTTCTGTATAAATGGACACCATAATACTGCCTCTGCATGTCTAGATTAACTAAATACTTTTCATTTTGGAATTTGCCACCAAATAGAAAAGATAAGGTCCATGGGGCACAAGGCATTTAGGTGAAGTAATTTCAAATATTCAAGTAGAAATGCAATTTCTGGCAAGTTCCTTAATATCTCTGAGCCAAGCTGTTTTTCATTGAGAATGGAGATAGTTAGCCAAGTGTTGTGGCAGGTGCTTATAGACCCAGCTACTTGGGAGTCTGAGGCAAGAGAATAGCTCAAGCCCAAGGTTTAAGGTTGCTGTGAGCTATGACACCACAGCACTCTGGCCAGGGTGACAGCTTGAGACTCTGTCTGAAAAAAAAAAAAAAAAAAAGACTGGGGCTAGTAATTGCTACTGATAAAAAAATTTGTGAGGATAGGAGAACCAACCAGACCTTATACACAAAGCATGTCCTCAAGTGTTCACATCACTTTTTTTAAAAAAAGAAGGGGTTGAGCTTCACTACTAGGCAAAGAGAAAAGGGTTCCTATGATGACAGAGCAAAGCAATTCTAAACCTAAACCAATGAATTGGATTTTAGTTTTAAGGATGACTTTGAATATATAGTATACAAAAGTTATGATTTAAAAAATCATGAGGAATATTCACAACATAAATTGTACCTTGGGACCTGGATTTCGTAGAAATTCATTTTATGTTACGTATTTCTAGAATGCTAAAAGTTGTTTATGATACATATAAGTTACTTTTGTGATCGGAAATTGTAATAAAGATTTTTAAAGTAAAACATGGTGAGTATTCAATTAACATCAGCTTCTGTAGCTAGAATCTCTCTGCTGAGTCCTTGGTCTCACATATTCAAAAAATGAATCTAAGGGCCACCATCGTGAGTAAGTGACAGGGCAGATTTTATTGATAGATAGATAAGAAGGAAGATACGACCTGTGGCAACAGAGTGGGGGACCCAAGTGGTAGTCCATTTAGGCCTTCCATCTAGGGGGTTATTGACGACTTAGCCTATCCTCCAGGCAGGGAGATTTTGGGGAGATGGAATGTCACAACCACTTGGCACCAAGAGTTTGAAGGTAGAAGTTAATTTTAAAACTGTCCCTGTGTTGGAATGCAGGCCTGTTTAGAGAGTGGGCTCTGCCTCAGGAATGGCATCTTCTTATTTAAGGTGTGTTCTCTGAGGGGCAGCTTGGGAGTAATGCTGGTCAGACTGCTTTTTATGATCCTGTCTGTGAGACTGCTTGGGCCTAGGAAATGGGGGTCCCTTGTCTAGTCCTGACAGGGTGACGCTGTATCATTTCTGGTTTTGTCTTCCAGATTCACAAGCTAGTAAAAAAAAAAAAAAGCATTCTTTTATTCATTCACACTTAACGCCTATTAACTACCTGCTAGTTCTGCCACTTCTCAGGGTGGAAGATTCAAAGGCAAAGAAAACTAAACAGGTATCCATCTTCCCTATCTGTCAAAACATAAAGTAATAAAACTTTCAAAATTCCTTGTAAAGAGGGATTGAAAATGCTGTCTCTCAATCTGATTCTCTCCATTTAAATCAGAGTGCAGTTTTTCACCTGAAAATTGACCACCACCCTCTGAAGAAATGAAGTTAGAAAAATATATCAGACATACATAAACAAAATATAAAGCATCATGATATAATGAAATTGTTTTGTGAATAAAACAGTATAAATATGTAATTGCTATTTCTATAGATCAAAATGGTCAAAACCCAGCAATTTCACAAGCTTCAACTTCAAATTCACTCTCAAGATAGTTTTGAGACAATATTACATGCAAAATTCAGTGAAGATTTCTCAAAAGCAAATGTAGTTCTCATTAACCTGGATTCAAGTGCACTTAGGAAGTCTCAGAATATTTTGCTAGACAATTTTTGATAATCTCCATCTACACAAGCAGCAACGCATGTAAGACGAATGGAATGAAAATCCACATATTACTTGCATATGGTTTTCAAATATTCACCAGAAAGTCCAAGTATATATGTCCTAGCAAATGATATCAACAAAAATCTGCTCTGTTAAACTGTATCAGTAACTCAAAAGCCAGGTGTACAGACTGGACAATCCTTACTTCTCCAACGAATACTTTAATTATTTTGTTCTGCAAATGACTTAGGCAGAGTAAATGTTAACAGTGTAAATCGAATTCTAAGAACAAAGCAAATCTGTTATGTCCCCTTCATAATCTTTACCTTAATTGATAAAAGTTATGACAGGCAACAATAGCAAAGAAGCCAAGAAAGTAAAATACCTTGAAAAAGCAGCTGCTTAGGTGATCACATTTGTGTACTTCCAAAGTCTTTCTGGACCCTCTCAGAAGAACTTGAGGTCAATGCCAATACTCAAGTGAAAAACTGCAGAGAACACAGAGGAAATTCTAGGGTCAGCCACAGAAGTCTATATTCATAACCATTCCGTTTCACACACCTCTCTGAGCAAGGGAATAAGGACATGGGGCTTGGCACAGACTCAAATTCTGGGAGGTGGAAATGGGTTCACTGAGCTGGGATGCCCAGGGTAGGCAGGGGAGGACCACGTAGGTAGCCCAGAGCACAAATGGGATTCTGAATGTAGGGTCAGGGACAAGGGAGGTGTGGTGGATTGGAGCTTACCTAAAACCAAGCGCCCATTTAATAACTTCCTTCTGTCTTATTATTACTTCATATTCCAGTTCTACCTCCTTTGTACATTCCAAAATTTGAACATAAGTGACCAATGCTTGTGTAGATTTCTCCAACATGCTAAAAATTGCCACCATTCTTTCTTGCATCTTAACCTTTCCTGCTAAGTTCAACTGTCTTCTTTCTGATATATATGTATTCATTATACATATATATTCTATTCTCGTCTTTCTGACATATATAATTGAATATATATGTGTATGTATGTATGAATACATATGAATTGAATATATGCATATGTATGTATATCTATGTATACATATATGTACATGTATACATATATATACATGTATGTATATCTATGTATATCAGAAAGCAGAAAAAAATGTATATAGTACTTTTTGATATGGGTGTCCATAAAGCTCATGTGCAATTGCTTCAGCTGAAGAAACTACTTATCTGTAAGTACACATACTCTGCTTTATCTGAAGATATATTTAATTTATTCTTTTTAAGCATACATATATATTATATATAAAAATAGACATATTTTGTTGAGTATAACAATTTATACACAATCAGTATGTATGATTAAAAGATAATTTTCAAAAATGGGTAAAATTATGACTCTAATACAAGTATAAACTATGTTAAAGGCTTTATTTAACACAGTAAGTGAGAGAAACAAGCTTATTCTCTCTGAATGAGACGTACTGTGCAGCTTCAGTTGAGGTCTTGCACATGCAAGGCAATTGTGTTTTGCCTTCAACCAGTCCCCACAAGACAGAATTTGCTGAAGGCTAATCTTTACAATAATTCCCACATATGAGATTCCTGGATCATGAAAGTAGTAAAAGTATAAAGCCTCTAGTGATGTGAAATACATTTTCATGGTGACTAAATCTGGGGGAAACTTTCTATATTATATTTTTAGATATAAAGCAGAGCTGACAAATCTCCTTTACATCACCTGATGTGTTAGTTATCTTTTTCTTTTCTCTCTTCTCTTTTTTGTTTTTAATTTTTTGTCTTTTTGGAGAATTTCACTTTTTTTTTTTTAAGAGACAGAGTTTCACTTTGTCACTCTTGGTGGAGTGCTATGGTGTCACAGCTCACAGCAACCTCCAACTCCTGGGCTTAGGCGATTCTCTTTCCTCAGCCTCCCGAGGAGCTGGGACTACAGGTGCCCACCACAATGCCTGGCTATTTTTTTTTTTGTTGTTGTTGCTGCAATTTGGCCAGGACCGGGTTTGAACCCACCACCCTCGGTACATGGGGCCAGCGCCTCTACCCACTGAGCCACAGGCGCCGCCCGAGAATTTCACTTTTATATTCTAATTTTATTTTTAAAATGTTATTCATCTACATTGATTTATTTACTTGCATGTTTTAAAATTTTTTCCTCTAAGATCACATATTTCTTAAAATTTCACATGTAAAACTATCTGAGTCTTAGTAGGAAATGTGGTTTTACCACAGAGATTTTATTTTAATCTGCCAGATAGGTGTCTTGAGTTTATCAAACCTGCCACAAAGTGTGAATTTAAGTTGTAAACCCACCTGAGGTCCAGTTTTTAAATATGAATTTTGGTGGAAGGTTTCCCTCGTCTGTACTCAGCATCAAAGTTCAGACAGGGTCCTTTTTTCCTTTGGTGTACTATAGGGAAGAGAGATGTTGGTACCTGTTCACTGGTAGAATAATTCTTTTCGGTATTCGATGCCAATTTCCACCTTGTCAGATAAGTATTTTCAAGGCTAAAACCAACTCCAGTGTCCCATTTATTCTAGGACATCTGCCTTGACTTAGTTTTTGCCTCTGTGTATAGTTTACATTTTTTGCAAGCTCATTAATAGATTGTTAATATATACAATGAGAGGAAAGCATAGACTACAAAATTTACCAGGCTCCCAGAAAAACAAGTGGAGCTTTGTACATTTTCTTCTTTCTAGTACAGATTTTAATTGAGTATGAAGAACTTCAAGCAGGGTGGCCCTATTTCCAACTCTTAATTATGTGTGCTACACTTAGTTTCCCATGTCCCTCTGTGGGCATTAAAACCCCAACACATTTACTGGCTAACCAACATAAACCAGAACACCATTCTGACCCCTTTTCTTGAATAGGGCATCTGTATCATCTCAGTTTCCTCTTTCCTTATGTTCCTTGGAATCTTTTTTTTTACTTCATTTAAATTTTAGTGTGCATTTAAAGGACTGTAGTATTTTGTTATTTTTATAACATTCCTAGATTTATATATATTCTGCCACACTATTCCTTACAATTGTGGCACATCTATTTACTGAAAGTCAATAAATTTAAAAATGTAATTACATTTTAAAATTCAAAGATAGTCAATTATATGGCTTAACTCAATTGATTTGTATGAAAACAGGTCAAAATACTAAAGCTTATATTTCCTAAACTACTCAATATTTAGTATAGTATCTTGGAGAGTTTTTGTAGTAATTCTTAGGGTATTTATGTATTTATTTTAGTGTACAATCATATTGCCATGTTTGGGGGGAAAGTACTATTTATTTTCTATATTAATATTTTTTATTTTTAATGTCAATACAGTTTTTATAGTAATTCTGATGGTATTTATTTATTTATTTTAGTGTGCAATCATATTGCCATGTTTGGGGGAAAAGTACTATTTATTTTCTATATCAATATTTTCATTTTCAATATCTTTTTTGTTTCAGATTGCTATGAAGTACAGTTAATTGTTACATTGTTCACATTTGTTAGGTAGAATCCAAGTTGTAGCTGTGCCCTTTACCCAGAAGGTGTGCCATGTACCCTTACATTGTGCCCGTTAGGTGAGAACACAGCAATTCCCCTACCTCCTCTCCCCACCACTTGAGTTTAATTGTGTTTTTCTCTTCTGGGGCAAATATCACAAATGTTCTATTTCCAACCTAAGTTGCTGAACTGCAGCGCAATCTTGGCACTAACTACCCTGAGTCAGTGTTATAATCGAGAGGTTTAATGGCTCAACCTGCCATAAGACTGCACTCATCTTACATGCTGCTACAAATCTCAGGGGCCACCCACACTGTAGCCTGACAAGATATAAACTCATAGCTTCCTTCCTAGTAGAATAATAATTCACTAGAATGTTTCACAGACTTCAAGAAACTGTTATTGTCATGATTATGGCTTTACTACTTATTACAAAGACAAAATTCAGGAATAGTAAAATTAGAAGGAGACATACAGAGGGAAAACTGAAAGTCCCAAAGAAAGATCTGTCATGCCCTGTTAAGTGGGTTTACTTTACTGAGAGTCTATGTCCAGAGTTTTTATTGAGATTTCTTTGGGCAAGCACAATTGATGAGATCACTGTCAGCATTGGTGGATTCCATCTCCAGAACCCCTCTCACTCCTGGAAGTTGGGCTGGCCCAAAGTCCCAATCTTCTAATCATATAGTTGGTTTCTCTGGGGTTCTGTCTCCATTTTGAAGTATACAGGGGCCCAACCTGTGTGACTTTATTAGCATAACAAAGGAATTCCTATCACTCAGGAAATTCCCAGTGTTTTTCAAACTTTAGGAACAGGCAACAAAGACTGATACATTCTTTATTATCCAAAATCACATATACCAAAAATATAATAAAATATGCTAATCTCAAATAGTCAGTAGAACTAATGAATAGCTAATTTCATTGCAAATAAATAGTAACACTCGTGTGTAATTCTAAATAGTATAACTGCAAATGTATAATCTTAACATCATGCTTTACATGTGTACAGTGCTTAAAATTTAAAAAAAAAGTATTCTCATACATCATTTCATTTTTATGTCTGATCTGCAAAATAATTGTGTCATTTTAATAGATAAGTTAATATTTAGGGGCTTGCCTTAACTCCTAATACTAACATAGAGCAAATCCTGAGTCAAATTCATCCCAAATTAAGTGATCTCCCACTAACCTCATAATTTTCTACTTTCCAAATCACAGGTGATTTGTACTATATAAAATGGAAGAAATGTTTTATTTGTTTGTTTCTGAACTTCCTCACCATCATCAATAATAATGAAATTCACTCTGCCTTTAAACTTCTTCAGAATCTTTTGACTAGAGACAATTAATACTATAGTTCCTTATGAGAGAAAAAATCCAGAGGTCTTCTCAAGGAGACCCAAAGGATACACCTGTAATGTCCTCCCTGTGTTGACTCAGCTTTTAAGAATTTGTAGAAACTTAACGTCCTGGGACTTGGAAGCTACCTCTTGCTTCTGCTTCTGTAAAAGCCCACTTGTGCAGTGTGATTCCAATTGACCAGTGTGAAAGGTACCCTAGGCTGGAACTTTTTGACTGGAGATAAAAGGAAGACTGAGCCAGTCCGCGAGCACAGCCATTTTGAATTCTTCTGTGCCATTGATCCGCCTGCTGAAACAAAGCCTTCCCTCTTTTAAATGCGGTGTTTGGGTGTTTTTTTCTCCACCGGGCCTCGTCATCTTGCAACATTTTGATCTAAGAGAGGAGTGTTCATTTGGTTAATGAGCACATGGTCGTTTTCTTGTAAGTTAGAGACTAGCTAAAGAAGCTAACTGTAAAGCAGTGGTTATATTCCCTTCTCTTATGGAAGGCTTCTGCTGAACTTGATTTAATGCAAGCACAAAGCTGCATAATGAATATTGCGTTTTCCATTTCCATGGTGAACTAAAATAACCTATTGTGAGTGCTGGAATGCAATAATCCATACATTATATGTTTTATTGATAGGATTTTACATTCTGGAATCCACTCAGGCATATCCAACCACAAATACCTTTAAACAAATTTATTTCTGTCTATGAAAGTTATTATATACAACATCATGACTTTTTACCTAACTCTACAACATTTAATTTCATGACTATAAGGAAACTATAGACATTAGCTCTATTTCCACAGATTGGATTATAAAAATGAAAAATTTTTAAATATGATGTAGGGTGAATTTTTATACCATGGCACTTAATTGAAACTAATATTTAGTTAAGAAGATTCTTTCATATTGTTTCTAAGAATAGATGTGATGGGTCAATTAAAATTAGGAGGCTATGATTTATCTATGGACATGCAGGGAAGCAGATATTGTATGTAGAAAAAAACAAAAAATGTCTTTCTTTTATATTTTTAGTTACTAATCAATTTTATGTCTAGAATTAAAATAGGCAGATGATTTTCCCTCCAATATATGCAAAGGGTGTTTTAACATAGAGAAGCATAGCAAAGTAAGACATATTGTAATAATTAACTGAATTATTTCTGGCATGCTGTGAACAATTACAGGATTAATAACCACCCAACCAAATGGTGTTATGTTGGAATAAATTGACCGACAAGGTTTCTCAGCTAGGAAATGAAGCTCAGATAGATCATCAATAAAAATGACTGTGATGAGCATACTTGTGAGAACTCCAGTGTTTTACATTTACAAAATATGGCTGTGGTAACTGTGTTTAATGATTAGAAGAAGGTATTTAAAAATTCATTTAGAATATTTTGCCCTTTTTAATTATTGCCTGTTGAAAGACATAATGTTTGATGGTCACCAATGTACCATACAATCCACATTTAATTAAATACTTATAAGAACTGAAAGCCACCGAAAAATAGTCTTTCCTAAATAAAGAAAGGAGAAAAAAAATTTGAAGAACTGCCTCTTTTTAAGGGAGGAATATACCATAAGCAATCATATTAAGAATGATAATAGATATAAAATGAAAATAACTTTGAGAATGAATGATTTGTGTGCTATAGATGAGGTAATATATACTATCATGTAAGATTACATAACTTACCTTATGAATATATTAAATGTTTTGACTTAAATAATTAAAAAGTCAAGTGGAGCATGACTTTTACATTTGCAGCACATCTAATTTTTATAAATAGTTTTTAACTTTAAGTTAGAAAGAAAAAGTAGAAAACATGATAGAGAAGGAATAAAAGTAAAGAAAGGAGAGTTTGGAATGCTTAAAATGTTTTGCATAGAAAAATTTTATTTTCAAACAAATTGAGTTCATAAAAATATCATAACCAAACTCATATTCTATTACAAATAGGTGGGAGTAATCTGAAAACAAGTTTGAACTCCCTCTTAATCTTTACTTTCTCATCTTTCAAATAAATGGTCTGGCCATAGTTAGTATAACCTAGTTTTAAGTTAGTTTTCTCATTTATATTATTATTATAAATGTAATTGTTTCAAGAAAACAGTATAGTGAAAAATAATTAAATGGGAAAAAAATCATATAACACTTGAAAACTTAAAAATAAATTCACTTTTTAAAGAAGCAGATTATAAACCATAACAACAGTACCAAGTACAGCAGTTGTTTCTGTGGCCCCTTCCCTTCAGTCTACATTTAAAACAGAGATTTCCCCAAAGTTCCACTTTCTCTTTTCATCTTTCCTTACCCTGTCCATATTCTTCTCAAGATCCCAAGCCATACTTTTAATTACAATCTTTATGCTCCTCCTTTCCGCCCCTTTGCTTTTGAGCGTATATCCTTATGCATTTGAACTCAATGCACTCAAAACTGAAATTAGCAGATTTCTCTCTCAAACGCATCCTTTTGAGTGTTCACAGATACCCTATCAGCAAATACATCAGTAACATGTCTCCTTATTCTTATCCCTAAATCTAATTAGCACCAAAATTTTCTTTTTTAATTATCTTTATCATTAAGTCATATCTGTAGTGCAATTAAGGGGTACAATGTGCTCGTTTCATATACAATCTTAACTATTTTCATCAAACTGATTAACATAGCCTTCATGGCAATTTCTCTGCTATTATATGAAGACATTTGTATTCTGCATTTAGCAAGGTTTGCCTGTACCCTTCTAAGATGCACTGTAGGTGTGGCCCCACCAACTACCCTCCCTCCACCCCAATCTCCCCTCTCCTCTCCCTACCTTTGCCCCTTTCCCTATATTCTTGTGTTATAGTTGGGTTATACCATTCATATGACAGCTATAAATTAGCTTCATATTAGGGCTAAGAACATTGGATACTTTTCTTCCATTCTTGAGATACTTTGCTAAGAAGAATATGTTCCAGCTCCATCCATGTAAACATGAAAGAGGTAAAGTCTCCATCTTTCTTTAAGGCTGCGTAATATTCCATGGTATACATGTACCACAATTTATTGATACATTCGTGGATCAATGGGCACTTAGGTTTCTTCCAGGACTTAGCAATTATGAATTGGGCTGCAATGAA